>JAOPJJ010000114.1:10564256-10583776 GCA_027122795.1 Enchelyopus cimbrius
CTGGTACCAGCGCTCACCCGGAGGCAACAGGCTGGAGCTCATCGGGTTTGTCTTTTACCAGCAACCCACCATCGAGGCTTCCTTTAAAGGCCGCTTCACTGTCAAAGGGAATGGAACCAAGAGGTCTGGACTGCACCTGCTGACACTGCGGAGCCCGGAGGACACGGCAGAGTATTACTGTGCAGCCAGCATGCACTGTGGTGAAGCCCAAACATATGTTCGTACAAAAACCCTCAGGGTTAGCAAAACATGAGGGAAACTACCCTGTTTCCTGCCCAATGTGTTGGTTCATTCTGGGGGAAGGGAGGAGGAGGCTGTTCCACCCGTTGATTGGTCGTCTGCTGCTAACCAATCAAACCGCTCAAAAAATAACTAAAGCAAATACCAAGCACTAGAGGGCGTTCTGTAATTGGTTTGTGTTTAAGAAACAATAAAAGCAACATGTTATAGGTATTAGCTCCTCTCTTCTAAACGTTGACACAAAATGGCTCCTCCCACATTTGTGGTTCAGATATAGTTGTGATATGCATATAAGACCCTTTAATGTATGTTGATAGGTATTGCACATAGGACACGTTCTCAATACGGGTGTTATGAATGTCCAGAGCATGCTTGAGTTGACTGATCACAAGACAACTATGTTGAAAATGACATTCGTCCTGCTGATAATGACATTTATGGATGTCTCAGGTACTTTTGTCATTCTACGAACATTTCTTTTGCCAGTGACCAAATTCACCAAGTGAATTTGTCGGATTATAAATCATGATTTCATAATACCTACTGGTTTGAGTCTCTATATTTAAATGTTTCTGTAGATGAGACCTTTATTGATCTTTTCTTCGCAGGTGCATCTCTGAGCGACGATGTTCACCAAACTCCGACCCAGATGTTTGCGGGCATCGAGTCAGAACAACCGGTCAAGCTGAGCTGCTCTCACAGCATTCAATACTACGACCAAATCTTCTGGTACATGCAACAACTCAATGATAAACACTTAACGCTACTAGGGTACATAAATGTGGCGGAGGCATATCCCGAAAAGGGAATGGATGTTAAAATGGGCGGGAGTGCCGAACAGGACCAAACCGCCACGTTAACGATACAGAACATCAGTGTGGAGAGCAGCGCTGTGTACTTCTGTGCTGCTAGTCCCCACAATGCAGTGTACCAGGGGTCTACCGTACAATAACTCCTCATCTCACCCTCCTGCACCTGCGTCACCCTCCTTTCCACATCGACAGCCAGATCTCTTCTTTCCTTTAGGGCCAGCAAACCAAATGTTTAATTCACAATGGAATATTCTTCAGCTGAGAGAAAATAAACTAACCAAGGAGGTTATTTGATCCGTCTAAACAACATGATGTGACATATTATTATTAAAGATCTTTAATAATACACACTACTGCCGGAAGAATATTATCTAAAGTTATGTGTGTGTGTGTGTGTGTGTGTGTGTGGGGGGGGGGGCTTTCATGTCTTTCCAGAGAAGAAACACTCTCCTAAGTATAATAACAGTACACTCCCCCTCATGGAAACTGTCCCTCATCATCACAGTAGGTGAGAATATTCCATGGAACAAGGAGTGCACATTTACAGGCTGATGCCTGACGGGTGATCCAGCCAATCAGTGACGAGTGACATCAGCTCCGCCTCAAACAACTATTGGCCTCATACACAACAGCCATGCAGCTCCTTAGCATTTACTGGAGCACTGAGGGCAAAATCTGCCCAAAAAATGAGACTCCTCTGTATCTTTTACCTCACAGGTAATGACAAGAATCTGTTGAACACATATTGTTGACCATTATCATGTTATAATGATCAAATACTATAATGATTTAAATACGATATTTAATGGCATTTTGTGTATAATGCCTCTGCAAAGGATTTCATGTATGATGACATTGTTTGTGAAAAGCGGTTCACATGCTAGTCTCCTTCTGTCCTTCCCCAGGGGTGTCTTTGGGAATTGTAGTCCATCAGAGGCCCTCTGAACTCATCAGGAAACCCGGGGAACGTGCAGAGTTGGTCTGTACGCACGCTAAAACGGACTACCGAGTGATGCTGTGGTACCGGCAGTCCGCTGGACAGAGAGACCTTAGTCTGATAGGACACGTGTATTTCCAAACCATCAACATAGAAAGCGAGTTTAAAAAGGACTTCAACCTTTCTGGGGATCTCAGCGGGGAGACGGCCAAGAACGGCTCTCTTCTGATTCATCTGAAAGACCCTGCGAGCAGTGCCGTGTATTACTGTGCTGCTAGCTTAGCACGTCAACACATACCCAGCACTCCTCATTACAAAAACACATCGGTCTGAAATGTGCGGCTCAATATCAAGCCATCTCCCAGCCACCTGCGTTTGAGGTTGAGGTCGATTTTACCGTCTCAAAGCTTCAGGCACGGTAGTAGATATTAGCCAGGATAGCTGAAAAGATAAAGGTGGTACAATGAATTTCTTCTCCTGGTGTGAGACTCATGCTTCTCTTTATGGTCATTGAAAATACATCTAATGAACTAAATATATGATTGTTTGTTCTTGTAGTGGTTCTAGAAATAGCCCTAATAGCGTTTACATATTTTGTTTATATCACTGGATTCATCAGCCCTGATATGCTCAACAGATCAACTGTTTCAGCATGGAACGGCTCACCAATCCGGCCCCTGGTGGTAGGTCAAGGTTTATGAGGATAAAGGATTGCAAATCCGATAAAATCATTGTCATTTGTCATCTGAAAAGCTGTGTCGGGGTACAGCTCGATATACGCAATAACACGATTAAACATTTCATAATCTGACCACAAGAGATGACTTACACCCCAGACATATTCCAAACCACCGATGTTCAGCTTTAGTCTCACTAATCAGACTTTAGATTACTTTGAAGTCTGCGATCAAATCTGAATGCACAGAAATCAAGGTGACCAGGGTGATTTGACTTTCCCTCCACATTTGTTCCCACAAATTGTTTGGTTGGAGGCGTAGATTGTATTCTGTCAGATGTACCCTTCCCCCAGTTTCCGGCAAAGGCTCTGTGCATTCTCCACCGCTGGATTGGAGATAAGCTGTACACAGCACAGACAGAAGGAAGCTGTGACCATACGTAGAGAACAGACGGACACCATGAGAACTCTGCTAATCATTATATTTACCATCAACCTCATCCAAATCAAAGGTATCGTTCATTCGACTCACTAAAGGCAATTTCTCGACTATTCTGTATACATTCTCAAAACTGGGTTAGCCTTTTCGAGATCGTTATACTTCACTCAAACTAAAGCAAAGGGTGGTTAGCCTTTGCTGCCTGCGAAAGTATAGCTTCATCATTGTGAAGCATAACTTCATCAATCTTCTCGTACATCAGCTTCCCCACAATTCCAGGTGGTCCAGACTCCAGCTGCCGTGCTCGTAGCTCCGACCAGCACCGGGGTGAAACTGTCCTGCACCCATAAAGTCCCCGGCTATGACACCATTCTCTGGTACCAGCGCTCACCCGAAGACAACAGGCTGGAGCTCATCGGGTTTGTCTATTATGAGCAGCTGACCGTCGAGGCTTTATTTACTGGCCACTTCAAGGTCAACGGGGATGGAACCAAGGGGTCTGAACTGGAACTGCTGACACTGCGGATCCCAGAGGACACGGCAGAGTATTACTGTGCAGCCAGTATGCACTGTGGTGAAGCCCCAATCTACGTTGGTACAAAAACCCCCAGGAGTAACAAAATCAAGAGGGAAACCCCCCCGTTTCCTGCTGACATGTTGGAGAGGGGTTGGAGGGCGGGAGTACAAATGGCTGATGTCGGGAGCGCCAACAACATGACATACCCTGACATGGGCTTGCATAAGGCAAACTCCTGAGAGCCAGTGGGAGAGACTGACACAGGACTCTCTCTCACTCTTCTTCATGAACTTGACTTTGTGTCAGTTTGCCAGTTTGAAACCCCTGAGCAGCTGAGCAGCCAGTATCTCAAACACACAATCAGACAACCAGGCTATCTTCCATCAATAGAACTGAAGATGTGTAGTCAGTGAGAAGCATGGGTGTGTTGATGCTGAACTGTGTTGTTATTGGCTTACTGTTATCGTACATTAAGTTATCCCTTCCAAGTATTGGCTTTCTGAAGAAAATCGCACATCTTCAACAAAGTCATAATGGCTAAGGGTTAGAGTGAGGGTCAGGGATAATGGCTAATTTTAGGGCTAGGGTTATGGTTAGCATGTGCAACTGAGTGAGACAGCAGGTGGCAGCAGCAACACATTCACTCTGTAGAATCTGAGTCTCCTCCTTCCAGAATCATAGAGATACGTCTAGTAGTCCAAGGTGTCAAGTCCATGGTCTCTTGTCAGTAGTTTGTTTACTTTCAACATGTCCGCTGTTTATATTATTATTTTGCTGCTGGTAACAGAACAAGGTATCACCTCTCTGCCTTTCACTGTTAGATATGACTTAGTTTGTAGTATTGCTCACAAAGTGTTTTATTATCAGATGTGCAGGATTCCTAGGGCCATCTTTGAATTGAAATTCCCTTACCTGAACATATGTATTTCAGTGTATGACCTGATTATATTATACTGCACATAGATAATTAAACCCTCAACACTTCTGTTGTCTTTCTTTAACCATGTGGGTGATGGAACACTCAGCCATTTTATAATTTCGATTTTATTCTGTTTTACATTTTTTTCTTCTTGCTCGACATCCTCAACAAGAGTTTGTCCTCCCATCTGTGGTCATCAACCAGTCCCCGAGGCATCGCCTGACCCGGCAACATGCAGAAGAGGTCAGCATTCACTGTCGCCATGGAGACTCCAACTACCCTTACATGTTGTGGTACCAGAACAGGATGGTCAAGGGGACGGGAGGTCTCATGGTCTTAATCGGGACCATTTACCACGACAACGCGCAGGTGGAGAGCACATTCGAGGACCGGTTTGGCATCGCGGGCGACTCTAAGGCCAACGTCAGTTTGATCATCTCCCGGGTCAATCAGTCGGATACTGCGCAATACTTCTGTGCAGCGAGTATGCACAGTGCGTCTTTTGTGGAGAGGGCCTGTCACAAAAATCGTTGCCATCTGATCGTGTTGCCGTATGCATACACCACACACACACCTGCGGCAAACCACCCCATTGAAATCGTTTTATATATTGATGTAGGCTTACATATCAAACATGTATTTATTCACCAACGGCTTCAATTTTGTTTGTTTATTGAAGATCTAGAGCTTTTCTATCATTTCTACGAAATATGTTTTTGAGGTTTTTCTACCAGCTACAGGACTATTAAAGGATTGTTATATGAGTTATGTAGCACTTGCAAAGAAGCAGAAGCATCAAAGACTTACATCCAAGTTTATTTCTTCATCCATATTCTTAATTTGTTTAAAAGCAGTATATTTCACTACTTTGTAACTAAATTATTATTAGAAATTATACGTAATGTTTACAATTAATATCATTGCTTAACAAATGTGGAGTCACGGGGTCAATTAAACGTGTTTGGGTGTAGTCATAGGCCTACATGGTTTTCACTAGGGGCGGGCATGCGAGAGATAACGTAACATCGATTGTCATGTGATGTCGGAGCACATCGTTACTTCCAACTCTTTATGATAGCGACGGTTATGAAAGATGAGAAGATGTTCTGCTTTTTCTATTTACTGCTCGTTGCAGGTAAATATATAAATGACGATAGGCAGTAGTTTTGACGAATAAATATGTAGGCCTATAATATCTACTTTTCATTCAGCCTACCTAGCATAAATAGTCTAGGACTGAACTCGCTGGTACTTTGGTTAACTTCGGATGTCTATTTAGGTGAACATTTTTATATAATTTAGGCTTTACTGTGTTAATCCATCGTTTATGCGACTAAATAATCTATCCATCCCGTTCTCAGCCATTTTATTTCAGCCAGGTTTTCCAATTGCCATATCCCAGAGACAGTCTGTTGTGCGGTCGCAGGGTGAGAACGTGTCCCTCACCTGCCGACATGACGACGAAGAAGTCTTCTATCTCACTTGGCATCGACAAAAGAAGTCTGGTGAATCGTTGATATTGATAGGCTTCCTCTACTCAAAAAATGCCAACTACGAACCGGAGTTTGTGCATAGAGTCCTCCTGGAAGGGAATGCAAAGAGCCACAGCAGCGTGACTATTCGAGACCTGCGCGTAGAGGACAGCGGGGTCTACTACTGCAACACAAGACAACACAGTGGTGCAAAGTGTCCGCTTCCTCTTACAAAAACACCCTCACAATAAAATTGCGCATTACGAAATGCAAGCATATTGCCCTTTCGTCAAACCAACGAAAACATAAAAGATGACGTTTGCGACAATAGAGGCAAAAGCTCATAACGTTTCTGATGACGAAGATCACAGGTCAATATTTTGATTCCGCTTCATAGCGCTGTGGCCTATGATTGGATGTTTGCGGAGACGTCACCCATCTGCAAACAATCGCAGGTGCTCTTAACATTCTGCCGTCATGCATTTCTGCATGCTCAGTTCCTGGCCCTAAATTACATTGATTTATATTCATAAAAAATCATACTCAAATACAAATAGTTATCTTTGGGGAAATAAATAACCTTTGCCATTATAAAATATGATGAGTGAAGAATACATAGTAATATGATGACAAGTTACATTAATCTGATGTAGAAGTAGCTGGCAAATTTCTTAAAATGTTAATGTTAAAAGACCAGGATACTACATTTTGAAAAAGAAAGAAAGAATTACAAAAGGAAAGAGGGTAAAACAAATACTGTCAACAATCAGATAAATCTTTCGCCCACACAGCCAACAGCTCTTGTCGCTATGACTACAGTCGATATTTGATCTGATAGGAGTTCATGCTAAATGCAGCTGCTGGTGTAGGCCTACTGTAATAATGGAAGCTGGGTAACTTTATCCGATAGGTGGAGGCAAAACACAATTCAGAGAATCAAGATCTACCCCCCTCCTTATAATTTCATAGGGGTGGGGGGTGGGGGTTCAATCAGATGAAACCCAAGGACTTGAGCTTCTCCGTCTTCCAGTCAGATAGGATTGTCAGCCGTATACTCAGAGGGATGGGAATTATCTTCATTCTCCTTTTTTGTGAGGCTTTTGATGGTTTTTATAAATACAGTGTATCAGGTCAACCTGTTACTGTTTAATGTTGTTCCCTTTTCATTATTCCTTCAGCTCTCTACTGTCTCATCACATGTTTGCATTTCATGTGATGTAAATGTAACCTTTCTAACTTGTGCCCCACTCCCTCCTCATTTCATCCACAGTCGAGGTCCAAAGCATCAAGTTTCAGGTATCAGGTCCACAGATAGTACCGGACAAGACCGCAGAGGTGGTGTTCAACTGTAGCCATGACGACAGCTCCCGGCCTGTGATGCTGTGGTACCAGCAGAGAGGGGGGTCGGGTCCTTTGGTCTTGCTGGGACACAATTATGGAGCCACCACTTCCATCTATGAGGAGAGCTTCCAGGAGCAGTTTGAGATCCAGATGGAGGACAGGATGAGGGGAGCCCTGGTTGTTCGTGAGGCCAGCAGGACTCACACGGCAGTGTACTTCTGCGCTGCCAGGGAGCACAGTGATGTGGTTTAGATTTGGGTGCATACTCAAAACGTTCCACTGTTCAGGAAGGAAGAGAGGGTGTGTCTGAATGGCATCGCTGTGAAGGAAGCTCTGTGCGTCCGTCCATCTGTCTTAGAGAAACTCGGAGGAGACAATGTCTTTTACAGTTCTCCTGACCTTGCTTTCATTTCTGGGTAAAATCTCTCACATAAATATGCCTTCAGTGAAAGCTATTTACGAATGCACATTTTCAATGATTTCAGTTCCGTCATGAATTTTGAATAAATATCCTCTGTCTCTCTATTTATTGTTCACAGGTGTGGTAGACTGTCTGACATTTCAGGCCACCCATCCCATTATACTTCGGGAAGGCGCCCAGTTGGAGATCAAATGTCAACACGACGACAGCCAACTCAACGTCATGCTATGGTACCAGCGAAGGCCACAGAGCAACACTTTGAGTCTAATTGGTTACAGCTACATCGGCAGCGACCCCAACCTTGAGGAACGTTTCAAAGGTCAATTTGAGATGTCGAGAGAGAGCGTACTGCAAGGAGCGCTGGTGCGTCTGAAGGCAGAGGCAAATGACTCTGGGGAGTACTTCTGCGCCGGCAGTACACAGTGATGTGGTTAAATGTGACTCACTCACTCAAAACCCGATCCCCCCTTTCATCAAAGTTCAACCAGAAACGGCTAGCATTAGTCCCTTCTGTCAAACTCCACCAGTACGTTTCCTTAAATGTTTTGTTAACCGTACAGATTTTTCACAGGCTCTTTAAAGCTTACAAAAAAAGTTGACGCTGTATTGACTACTGGGAAGAAATACAAGGATCAAATTCATATAAAATGTCATTGGATTCATCTTATAGGGTAACATTCTTGTCTGGTCTTTGAGCAAGGCAGGGTTAGTACACTCAGTACATATACTGGTGCTAGATGGAGGAGGAGCCTAGAGGAAGGGTCAAAGTTTAGGAGAATCTATTCTAGTCCCTCCCTGTATGTGAATAGCATACCCTGGTGAAACAACACAAATCAGTGACTGGGTGAGACACTGAGAATTATGAAAGATGTACGACAAAGAATTGAACTACGACCACAAAGAATATTCTCTTATTGGAAGACCGTCTACGATGCGCCAATTTCTTTACAGCCTAGGGATTCTACTTGTCCATCTTTCACGTAAGGTTTATCCTGATTTAGGAAGATCAAAGTCAACAAATGTCCTAATGACACAACTCGTACAGTGATGACATTACTGTACGTTTTTTTAGGCCAATATATGAACTATTTGCATTACATTTTCCATTCACAGGTGAAGTTCAAAGTGTTACCATTCAGCAATCATCCTCTAAAATAGTAGGAAATGGTGCCAGAGACATCCAGATCGACTGTAGCCACGATGACAGCAGCCTACTGGTGATGCTCTGGTACCAAAGCCGAGCCGGCAACCGATCCCTGACCCTCATTGGGTTTGGGTATGAGTCTACGGAGCAAAACTACGAGAATCAGTTTAAAGAGCGATTCAACATTGAAAAGGAAAGCGTCCTTCAAGGAGCGCTGGTTATCAAGCAGGCAGCTGAGTCTGACTCGGCTGTGTACTTCTGTGCTGCCAGCACACGGTGATGTGGTTTGATACGCACGCCTCGCCAAAACACCCTGAGAAACCTAAACACAGCCAAATGGCTCTTCACCCCAAATATTGCCTTCATTCAACATCTGAAAGTGGGGATGCCAGTCCAGGAGTTCCTTCAGTGATTGGTCAGGAGATGATTTTCACAGTGGGAGAAAACCTTGCCGGGTTCTCCTGCCTCCTTGATAAAGTGTTTCCTCCAGCATCGGTTGGGGGGGGGGCCTTGCCATGTGCTGATGTGTTTGGCGTTTCATCGAGAACGGTGTGACCTCACTCTGCTGCCGTCAGCCAATATCAACACCATGCTAGTCACCATTCTGCACCTGTTCAATGTATTCTTTATAGGTGAGTGCTGTATTTTAATGGAAGGACAGGCTAATGGATGAACACCATGGCCAACTCCATATGTGGTTTCACGTTTACGTACCTCCTTACTAACCCTGAAAACAGGGGACAAAGGCTTGTACCATCTTCTGTCCTTATGTGTGTTGAAGAGTAACTCATTCAAGACCATACTGTACAGGTCTGGCTGCCGTCCCAAGGCCCATTCAATCCAGAGACCTCACGCTTGACCTGGGCGTTGCTGCCACACTCCATTGCAGACTGGCGTCCGACATGTCCAGCTACACCATGCTCTGGTACAGACAGCGTTTCTACGGGGAACCGATCGAGTTCATCACCAAAGAATACGACGAGAGTCAAGGTCGCTTCCGGGCCACCCTGGAAGCGAACCGAAACCTCTTCTCGCTGGAGATAACCGAGCTGCAGTTGAACGACAGCGCAACCTACTACTGCGCTGCCTACCACCGTGACATGCTTGGGCTTAGCAGGCGTACACATACCACTGCTGAATTACATTAATAACAGGGGGACAAGGCATTATGGAGGAGCAGGTAGAGCAGATGTCGTGGCTGCCGGGAGACCTTGTGGCCTTGATAGAAGTTGAGATTGTCAACTGCCAGACCGGTGGTTAGTTTGATTAGCGGAAGAGCGTTGTGTGAGCGTTCTCGTAACGGTACACTTGGGGTTGCAATGCTACAATTAGCTAGTGACAGTGTCCCGTTCAGATTCATTCCATTGAGGGGAAGCAGGAACAACATCATGATGAAACACGGAGGGAAATAACAAGCCTTGAGAAAATGGCACCTGTGCTGTTCAAAACTAATCCACTGTCAACATTTTTATGAAAGTGACAAGACATTTAGGTTAGGTTAATGGAGGTGAGATAAGATATATGATTAGGTTTGTATATGGTGGGGAAGGTAGGCCTACTATAATATAAAAGGATTCCCTCAACACAATTCTTATAGGAGGAGTTGAGGTTTAAGCTAGCAACAGCAACACACACGCACGACTTACGTCACCATGACGACGTCTACTATAAAAAGGCGTCAGGTGGAGAGAGGAGTAAACATTCACATTCATCGTGTCATCAGCAGCAAAGTACAAAAAAAATACACCAACCAACACACAACAAAACACAAAAAGACGTTTTGGTCTGACACCTCGCCAATCCTTTTCCTGGCGCCGACGGCCAAAAAAAGTAGCAGAAAATAGCATGAACGGCGGTTCCCAGAGCCACGTGCACACCTGCTACTGATGCCCGGCCGAGATATGGGGAGGTCGCGCGGGGGCATGCGCGCCTAGAGCGCTTGTGTATTTGTACGGCATTGTTTCACCGTGGGGACAGGGGGGACACGGTGATACAACCCCATAGGGCCGCCGTACAAAAACCTCCCGCCGTTCACACGCACTATAACCGCCTCAAAACCCTCGTTTTTGAGGCAAAAAGCCCCCAAAATGGATATTATCTGGACGCCATGGCATCACGGGAGCATCTGCTCACAATCTATGTGGAGGATTAAAGACGAAAAAGAGATTTGGTTCTGTTTTCTAATGGAAATGGGTCACATTTTTGGGGTGAGATGATTGGAGTCTAGTGAATCTCAAAAGCACGGACGCATGTTTCCTGCCGTACACACAAACACACTGTGGGGCTTGCTGTCCTCGGTGTGGGTGGATTTGGAAAATGTGGGTACTTTTTGGTACAAGAGCAGACCAGTGTGACACTGGGAATGAGGCCTACTTTGGAAAAGGGACAAAACTCACCGTCTTGGGTAAGTCTGCGCTACAAATCCATTGCCATGACCAGCAGAAAACAACCATTTGAGTGCAAACCGACCAGAGTCTCTTTAATATAGACCGATCTAGAATATTTGGGTTTTGGGAGGAAATGAAAACGCTGTGACCAACACTGAGCCAGCCTATTTCGGTCCTGGAACGAAGCTGACCGTACTCGGTAAATATTCCATTCTCTAAATATGAAATGTAAGACTAAGATAGATACGATTCAAGTTACATCTTCGGCGTGAAAACCGAACCACTATGCCTTTATGTCGGTATTGAGTGATTATTGAGGTTGCATAACGATGGAGCAGATTATACAGGCCGTGTGTGCACTGTGTTGGGTTCAAATGAAGCATACTTCGGAAAAGGAACCAAGCTGACTGTTTTGGGTAAGCGAGTGTCAAGTACAACTTAAATGTAGGATCAGTTCATTCAGGGCATTAAGTAAGCGGAGCAGCAAAAGGGCTGCAGTGGTCGTCTACGTTTTGCCATTAAACTGGTGCACTGTGCAAATTACGAGGCCTATTTCGGACAGGGAACTAAACTGACTGTTCTTGGTAAGTCCTGTCGTTATTGAACCTTTTCTTTATGCAGTGATGAGTGCATGAAGTATTGACCTTGTATGAGTTTGTAAATGTGTTGGTATGCCTATACTAAACTAGAATAGGGCTGGATTGTGTTATAGCCGGCGTCTCATGGAAAGGGCTTGATTAGTTAAAACAGGACATTGATGGGGGTCGGGTTAATATTATGTTCTATCTGGTGCACTGTGCCAGTGGCACCTCCGAGGCTTACTTTGGTGGAGGAACCAGGCTCACAGTGTTGGGTGAGAAATCCAAGATTGTTTCTTTGTTTACTTAAACGGATTGAACTAGATGAACCTGTGACGTGTTTATTATCAGTATTATTAGAGTGGACGACCATCTGAACACCAACAATGTTCAGATGGTCAAGACAAAGGCAAGCTGCCAAGTTAACCAAAGAAAGAAAGAAAGAAAGAAACATTAATTATAATATAATATACAAGAGTCGCTGTAAATGTGAGCTGAGTAAAGGGTTTTGTTACGGCGACCAGACTCTGTGGTCATACACGGAAGCCTACTTCGGACCTGGAACCAAATTAACAGTTTTAGGTAAGAAATGTGTTCTTTTAACGAAGATATCGTAAAAGTTCCGGCGCAGAAATGTCCGCCTGTCTTTTATAGTCTACAATTAAAACGTTTTATTATCGATCCAATGTTTAAAACGTTAGTCTTTACATGGATAGATTGATCGAGAATCCCTAGTTTATTATAAGTATTCATAACAGGACAATAAGAATCCTAGCCGATAGACTGATGGCAGGTCTGCGGTGGTGGGGTGTATTGGCCCGATGCCCAGACAGCACCGTTGTAGGATCAGTTTGATCAGCGCCCTGCAGCGCCGTGCTCTCAGTCAGAGGCGTACTTCGGAAAGGGGACCAAAGTCACCGTTTTAGGTAAGGATGCACAAGTAAAATTATTTTCTAGGCCTACTGCAATTTGCGGATGGATTTTTCTAATGAAGCGTAAAGAAGCTAAAATATACTATTATATTATAAATACCAGTAGCAAAACAAAAAAAAGCGTAATATGGCATTTTAGTGGTTACATAAATGGTAAAGTCGTTCAGACTTATAGGAAGTGTGTTGTGTAGGTCTACATAGACTGTACACAGTTTGTGCTGTAGGCTCTACAACCGTAGTTTGATTGATTTACATCGGCTGGTTTTTCTGTAACGTCGCGTCAGTGTGTGAACTACGACCCTGCTTATTTTGGCGAAGGCACCAGGCTGACGGTGTTGGGTAAGAAATACCTCCAATAACTCAATGTTTTACTACCTGGTTTAGAATGACGGAGTGATGTTGGTTAACATGCTTAGAGTGGAGAAATAATAAATCATAGTGCAGAATTAAAATGGACACATTTTTTTTTTAAATGGTTGGCGATTTATAGCGAAACAAACCGCGGTCATGATATGTAAATACTAAAGCACATTACATAAGTAAAATGGCTAATTATCAATTTTAACAAGCAGTCAAAACTTCGTTAGTCTAATAGGCATTACATAACTGTCTAAATGAAATTAATGTGACAATATTGAAACGGTACTGAAGAAATGGCGTTAATATCATTTGTTAATAAATCTAATATATCTAATATATTTTACAAGAAAAAAGAGAACGAATAAAAAGAGTGAGAGAAAGAGGGATTGGATGAATAGATATCCCTTAATATAGACAATAACTCTGGTTGGAGAAATATGACCCCCCCCCCCCCCCAAAAGAAAATAAGAGGAAATACCCGAAACCCAAAAAATCAGTGGGGTGGGGGGGTCATATGTGCACGTTCCCATCGTCCAAAGTATTTTAGCCTATTCCCCAAAAGTACATGTTGAAATAGGGATAATATTTTATTTATATCACATTCATTGAAAAAATAACGGAATGGGAAGGGTGGATGGCCTGTTAGAAGGGGGATGATTTTGACCATCTTTATTTCAAAGGAGGATGCCACGCCCCTCAACTCGAGGTGGGGGGGGTCTCAGTAACGTCTCAGTTTGTGATGTGCGCAAAACGTACGAGTGGGCGAGAAAAGCAAGGCAACTGTGATGCGGGGAGCCTCCGCGATTTGCAAGGGTTGACCGCCGTCTCTCCGTCCACACTGAAACAGGACATGAGGTCATACCGCCCACGGTGGAGCTCATCCCGCCCTCCCCGAATGAGTGCAAGGACCCCAACGGAAAGAGGAGGAAGACCTTGTTGTGTGTGGCGTCCGGGTTCTACCCCGACCACGTCACGGTGTCCTGGTCTGTGGACAACGATCCCCTTCCGATCAACAGTGACGTGACCACGGACCATAATGCACTGCTCAAGGAAAAATATTACCAGATCACCAGCAGACTCCGAGTGGAGACCGAGCAGTGGCACCAGGGGAAGCAGTTCAGGTGCATCGTTGGCTTCTTCAACGGACACAACACCACCGACTACCCCAGTAATTGGGTTACTGGGGTCCCGAAAGGTACAACACAGCACCTCCAAGAGAAATGACCCTTTTGGGGTCCCATTACACCAGGCCTGGTTTATGGGGTCCCAGGTACAGAAGCACCCCCCTAACACAAATGAAACCTAGGAGTCCCATAGCAGTATGGGGGGGGGGCATCTCTCTGTGGGAGGCCTACAGCCGACTGCAGACACTGGGCAGCGACGAGGAGCAAAATGTGATAATGCGTTCCTCTCCGTCTTTTCTCAGGTCAGAAAAACACAGAAGGCATGACCAGAGGTACGGGTTTTATATTATTTATTATTTGCCAACATCCGTTGTGTACACCACTGTATTCTGCCTTCATTTTCCATCCCCTCACTCCAAACCCAACATCCTGAGATTTTTTGTTCAAGTTAGGTTTGGTTTTCCCCACAGCCCAATTCATGAAGGTGACCCAGACGGCCAAACTGTCGTACTGCGTTCTCATCGTGAAGAACGTGGTGTACGGACTCTTTGTCACCTTGGTGGCCTGGAAGCTGGGCCTCGGACGGTCGCACGCTACGGTACAATTCACGCACAGTGCCAGGCAACACAAAGTGTTGATGCTGTTAAGATAAGTGTAGATACGTGGAAGATAAGTGGTCTGGTTTCACAGAGGCTGAAACAGCTACTGTGTAAAGACTTGAGTGTGTTTACAAAGACAACCGGCTTTGTTAAAATAGTTGTTTGTTTGTTTGTGGTTAGGAACGCTACTGCAAACCCTCACACACATACTCGGTTGCAGTGAGCCGCCATTTGCCTCTTTACAGTGACACTTCAGCTAGCGATACATGTCCACACTGTTCACAGACACACCTGCTCATGTTCATTTGGAAAAAGGTTACATCTGTAACCCTATTTTCCATCCGCTGGTTTGCACTGCGGAGATAGCGTGCTACTCAAGCATTTCACCGCGCACATGAAGACGCAGGTGAACCTCGACACTGCACTGGGGTGAAGGCTAAAGCGGGTCTGTAGCTCAACTTGTGTCTGTCCCGGTCTCTTCCACAGGCTAAGAAGTAAGACGGAGGGGCCAGTGCCTGTGCAAGCTGAGCGTTCAATTGGACCTGCAGTGTTTTAGCTGGTGTTGCCTCTATGATGAACATGAGAACATGCTACGTGCTGCACGCTACATGCTAGCACATCCTGCGGTACCCGGAATAAACCGGTGTGGTGTTCCGCTCTGTCTCAGTCCCTCCATTGCTTTTAAAGACCTTTTGATGGGGACACTAAACGAGTCCTAGTAGTAATGATAATGATAGTGTGCTTCTTCTACTTCTAGTCCATGAGGCTTCCGTCTTATTTTAGAATGTGTGTTTTTGAACGATTTGTGTTTGGTTGTAGAAAAGCCCAATATTCCTTTCCGTAATAAAGTGGATTGCCTTCTCAAAGACCAATGACTTTTCAATGACTTTGGTTTTATTTGACTCATTTGTTTGTGAAGATTGTTGAGAGGAGAGAAGGGACTGCCTAGGGCAGGAAGAGTGAATAACTGCTTTAGGGTTATAGATTCTACTTATACAAGACTAATCTCTACACTAGAGAGCCATGAACACATTTACTGAAGAAAGAAGTTACCAATACTATATTTATATACCGGTCATTTATGAGTATGTTCATTTGGAAAAAGGTTACATCTGTAGCCCTATTTTCCATCCGCTGGTTTGCGGATGGGGATTAAGATTTAAGTTTGTGTAGAGCAGTGATTCTCAACTGGTGGGTTCCGACCCAAAAGTGGGTTGCAGGGCTGTTTTGAGCGGGTCGCGGGTTGCTGTACTTTTCTCTGCAAATGAATTAGGATGTTAAAATTTGGATGTTAAAATGAATCAGCTCATTCTATGCAAATTAATTTGGATAATTAATTAATTTGGGCCACGACTTCACGTCTAAGGCAGATGGTGGGTCTTCAGACTGGACCAGTTGAGAAACACTGGTGTAGAGCAGTGATTCTCAACTGGTGGGTCGCGACCCAAAAGTGGGTCGCAGGGCCGCTTTGAGGGGTCGCGGGTGCTGCACTATTTTCAGCAAATTCATTTGGATGTTAAAATGTGGATGTTAAAATGTATCAACACTTTTCTATCCAAATTAATTTGGATGTTTAAATTTGGATGTTAAAATATGTTGAATTTGGGCCGCGACCCCATGTCTAAGGCAGAAGGTGGGTCTTCAGGCTGGACCAGTTGAGAAACACTGGTGTAGAGGACTGTATGTAATGTATTTATATAATGCAGTGTACTTTATATAACGCAATGCCTTCTGTCGTAACGGCATAACAATCCAATACAAAACCCCAAACACACGTTTAGAATTCTATAAACTGAAGGGCTGGTCCACCCCTGGTTTCACAATCTACAACTACGTACAACATCACCGAAAAAATGTAGAAAATCATTAACAAAAACATTGAGTACCACAAATACTCAATGTAAAACGAAAATACGTTTTACAGACTCCTCGTCGCTTCCAGAAGCAGATGGAAGACAGTTCATGGCGAGACAGTTCATGGCGAGACAGTCGTAGCGGCTGTGATGAAGGTGATGAAGGTGACGGAGGAGGTGGCGCAGGATGCGGTGCCCCACATCCTGCATCACAAGCGAGAAATGTCAATGCTTGCAGCTCCTTCCTGCCCACCACAGCGCAGACACCTGACGCCTGCATCGTGCAAAACAGCAGAGAATGTTCCACTTAGCGGGTGAGCGTTGCTAAGGGCGACGGGGGCGTAGGTGTGTGTGTGTGTGTGTGTGTGTGTGCGGGGTGCGTTTCCGGCGTGGCGTCACTGCAGCTGCCTAGCGGAGCATCCGGTGCAGACGTTTTGCACTTTGCGGAGCGCCTGAGGTGGACAGCAACACCCTGTGCTGTGACCCCTACGTGACGGAAGCCCTGTAGGGACACTTTCCTCTCTGAAACGCACACACGTTTAGTATTTCACTCACTTCTTCAAGGCTAAGTCCATGTGAGCGCACAAACAAAACCAAAGATCCACGCACCAAATATCTTCCGGATCAATAGAAGTCAAATTATGCTTCATCGACTGACTTCATCAGGAAGTCGATCCACTTGTGTTTATGTTCCAAAAATTCATAATTGACTCACACACGCACGCACGCACGCACACACACACACACACGCACGCACGCACGCACACACACACACACACACACGCACACACACACACACACACACTGTGGTTCAGCTGTCACACACGCCGTGGTGGTGAAGGTCTGCGTGCTGTGCAGCATAATGAAATGAGCTCAACACAGGTTTAACCGAAATATGATTCTTATTATAAAAATATTACAAAAGGAACAGAAACGTCGAAATACAATAGATAAAAGAAAGGACATGTCTCAAGAAAGTAGTTGGGGACATCGCATGGCTGTTAAATTAAACTACAAATCATAATTTAGTGAAGTCATATACTCTACAGAAACAACATAAAATAACAAAAATAAAACGGTACAGTGCAGCAGATAGTGGAGTGTCTCAAACATTATGAAATGAGCCGCCCTCACTTTCCAAATGACCAAATGAGCGCACATTTAAAAAACAACGCAATGTGGTCCAAAGAACAGCCGGCTCAGTGAGAAGGCACACACGTACCACGACGCGTACGCAACTTCAAATACACTCTTTTTTGGCGTAGATTGATTTGAACGCAAGGCTGGTAACGAGTCGTTTTACGGACGTATTTCTCCACTCCGTTTCAGGTGGTTCGCTACATACAGGAACATCTTCATTAAAGTGATATTGTCATTAAGATCTTTGGTCGTATCCAAAAAGTTCAGAGTTCATATTGGAGATGTACAGAGCAGCTCCCTCCCATCTGAACGGGAGTGAGCGACTGCATTCAAAACCGGTGACCTTTATTGATTTAGGACGACATGGCACCACCGGGCCCCGGATCGGTACGCACGCGGCCCCCCCCCCCGTTTGTCTCGGGTGCGTGCACGGAGTCGCACCGCGAGTGTCTCCTCCCGACCTCTGACCTCTGACCTTAGTGAGTGAGCGACCGGCGCCTCCTCCGGCGATGAGATCCCGGGGGCGTCGCAGTTGGAGCGCAAAAGGTAGAAGGGCCACCACCGTCCCGGGGGGGGGGCCTCAGGGAGGGGCCTCAGGGAGGGGGTGGGGGGACGGGGGGTCGTTGGTGCGGGGGGGCCTCTAGCCCAGCAGTTGGGCCCTGCGGGTGGAGCGGGCGTGGCGGGCGCAGCTGCCGCAGCAGAAGCTGGAGTAGTAGGAGTTGGAGCAGAGGCGGGCGTAGACGATGAGCTCGCAGTTGGCCAGGTCAGGCTGGTCCACGCAGTCCGTGGTCTGGTCCACTGTGGACACACACACACACACACACACACACACATTATACAGGCTGTACAGACACACGCACATTATACAGTCTGTAACACCCACACCCACACATTATACAGGCTGTAACACACACACACACAAACACATTATACAGTCTGTAACACACACACATACACATACACATATGGTACTCTCAGGGGTTCAGGGGTGCATGAGTATGAGCCAGTCTGGCCTCCTCTCTCTCTGTGACCTCTGACCTCTCTGACCCGCCATACACCCACACACACACATTATACAGTCTGGAGTCTGGTCCACTATAAACACACACACACACACACACACACATTATACAGTCTGTACACACACACAGAAACACACACACACACATTATACAGTCTGGAGTCTGGTCCACTCTAAACACCCACACACACACACACACACACACACACATTATACAGTCTGTACACACACACAGAAACACACACACACACATTATACAGTCTGGAGTCTGGTCCACTCTAAACACCCACACACACACACACACACACACATTATACAGTCTGTACACACACACAGTAACACACACACACACATTATACAGTCTGGAGTCTGGTCCACTCTAAACACACACATACACACACACACATACACACACACAAACACACATTAGACAGTCTGTAAACACACACACACACATTACTAAGCCTGAAGGTAGGTCTATCGTGGCACACACACATACACAGAGAGAGTGAAGGACAGAGAGAGAGGGACAGAGAGAGAGAGAGAGTGAGGACAGAGAGAGAGGGACAGAGAGAGAGAGAGAGAGAGTGAGGACAGAGAGAGAGGGA
>JAOPJJ010000114.1:10753515-10765102 GCA_027122795.1 Enchelyopus cimbrius
CCCCCCACCCCCCCCCCCCCCGCCCCCCCCCCCCCCCCCCCCCCCCCCCCACCCCCCCCCCCCCCCCCCCGCGCCCGGGGGCGGGCCCCCCCCCCCGACAGTGGGACCCTGTTCTACTGGTTCTCTAGGGCTACCAAGAAGCCAACTGAGATAGTCTTACAAGGATCCAAGGATTTCTACCTGGATCCGCTGCTGCGTGACTGGCGCTGCTGGCTAAACCTTGGGGAGAAGCGGCTGGAGCCTGGACCCGGGCCGTCACCCCTTCCTTTCCTGGAGCGAGCCAGCTCAATGGTGACCCTGAGAATGTGACCCGGTGGGGGAGAAACTTAGACTTAGTGGACTCTTGCAGAGGAGGTTATCCATTACACGTATCAATGAGTTAACTTTACTGTTAATCTTTGAGCCTTTGTGCACATTAACACGAGTTTAATGAACTCCTTGTAATAGCATTGGCCAAAAGGGGACGTATTATCATTCATTTCGTACAATATAGTCCTTGCAAATAAGCAAATATCGATGTGTGGACAAAACGTACCTCTCACTGCACAACTCCTTTCCGTTCAACTCGTAGACCGCATCGTCAGCGTCTCTGTGGTCGTCAAACTCCTATTAAAACATTGGGATTAGTTTGATTGCGTTATCAAAATCCATCAACGATCCAACGACACCAAAATTAAATGTCAATTTAAAAAAAACGTTTACCACAAAACCGAATCCATTTTTCAGGTTGATTTCCCGGATCCGTCCGTAGCCCTTGAAGAACTTCTCCACGTCCCTCTCTCTGGCGTGCGGGCTCAGGCGGCCGATGAACACACGACACCCGCTCATGTTGCACTGCCTGAACACACCGCCCCGCAATGAGTTCATCCGTATATAAAGAGCAGGGCTAAACTTTATACCATTTATTTTTTTACCAAAATTGCAATTGAACCCCCGGATTGCATTACTTTTCACAAAATGCAAATGAGGATAAGAAGCTAGGTTAGCTTGCTAGGTTAGCTTGCTAGCTTGTAGCGTGCGTCGAATCCCGCATTGTCTTAGCTAATCGATTTGAGACAATTCACTAAATCGTCGCATCTGTGTTGCGATACAAGTATACATTCACAAACATATACTCACGTTAGTTGTTTTTTTCTGGTGCTTTCTGCAGCGGGTTAAATGTGAGAGTGTAAGACAACTTAAAGGTTGGGTGGCTGGATCAAAATGGCGTGGGACGGAGTAAAGAACGGACCCTCGGTAGAGGAAGGGGGAGGGTTGCCAGGTTGGGTCACATCCTGTACCTTTACATCTAAATATCCTCCAGACTATAACGTCGTACAAGAAAAATATACACGGTTTTATATAATTGTATGTGGGGTATATATGTAACCTCATTACTTTTTTTTGCACGAGAATAACCCAAAAGCACGGAATTAACCTGTAACCGTAAATAAACCGACACTTTATATTTTGGTCATGGCAACCTAATTCCCTTGAATCCGAATTTACATGGAAAGCGAATTTACATGGAGACCTGTTGAGGCCTGATTGAAGGCCTGTTGGGGCCTATGAGTAAACACGTAGGACAAGGTGTTCTGATGGAATCATGACGTTTGCTGTGTTTCAAAATCAGATAATGTCATTTGTTATATTTAGGGATAGGAAATATAGCCCTATGGGGACTATTTAGCCCATTGATTCTCAACTGGTGGGTCCTGACCCAAAAGTGGGTTGCAGGGCCTTTTGGGTGGGTCACGGGTGCTGCACTTTTCTCTGCAAATTAATTTGGATGTAAAAATGTGGATGTTAAAATGTGTCAGCACTTTTCTATGCAAATTAATGTGGATGTTAAAATATGTTCACGAATTTGGACCACAACTTCATGTCTAAGGCTGAAAGTGGGTCTTCAGGCTAGACCAGTTGAGAAACACTCATTTAGCCAGTATGATATATATGGGCATATACAGCGTCCTTTAACAGGATACAAAATCATTTATTGAATCTAAAAAATATTTGAATTTGAATAAATAATTTCCAAAAAGTGAACAACAGTCTGAAAATGCAGTTTCATGTCTCAAGCAGGATACACAGACAGTCAAATGTTTCATTGGTACTTGATTTCTCTGAATTTATTCTAATACAGCATACTGTTTGAATCTTTCTTGCATTAGGAAAGGAAGGAACACACGTGGTTATGGATGTCACAATACAATTTAGATCAAAATATGTGTCTGGCTGTTTGTTGGTCTAAATGTTTTGAGTATGGAATACTGCAATCAATCTAAAGTGTCAATCCATCAATCCTTATATTCAACCATCAAAGAAAAACGGCGGAAAAGTGATGAAATGTAAGACGACTTGACCAATGATGGAAAAATAAATACATCAAAATAGGTAGTTTGAACATACATCCATAAACCAAAACGAGGACTTGTTGTCCAGGTGTTAAGTTTGTTCGAATGGCCACATACCTTCCTGAGAGAGGGTTCACTAGAAGCCTGGACTGACGTTTCAGATTGAACCATAAAAACACATGGCAATTCAATGAGACGCATGCGTGGAGTCTTCAAAATGCTATACTGACAGCCTTCATTGATTCAGTAACATTACAACTAAAACTGTTGTCTTTAGTGAAAACAATGGTTCTATTTTCCATGTGTAACAGCAGACCTGGGGGGTTAAGTTCAGCACCATATATGAATTAGTTTATCAATACTGAATCAATATATTAAGAATTACAATAATTAAAGGTTTAATTTCTTAAAGGGGCCACTGTTCTATGTTCCCACTAAATAATATACACAGATATATCACAAGCAGAGCAATTTCATCTCGAATAACATCATCCATGAACAGGTAAGTAGGCTTTTTTGCAGACCAACGCAAAGCCATGAAAAGGGGATTTGGGTGGAAAACCACTCAGCCACTTGGTGTGTGAGTACATTGCAGTAGTACATGTCAGAACTGCATTTCAAACTAAGGAAGTTAGTAACAGTTGTTTTTTTATATAAAGGTCCCTTCATTATAAAAGTTTAGAGCATAAACAATTTTTTGATAGAGTCCTGTTCTTGTTTATTGTCTAGAGAGCTGCTTCTTTCTACAATGACTTGCTTTGAAATAAAAATACTGTCCACAAACCTCTTTGACAGGACTGTACTGAACATTGCCAGTTCCTCGACAACAGAAGAACCAGATACAACCAAACGGCGTTGGTAAAGGTTTAGAAATGGCTCAAAGTTGACCCTTCTACGGTATAAATATGTTACGACCACAAACCGGTTTAAATTCATACCCTCTGCTCCCAAGACATCGACGGGCATGTTAAAGGCTAAAGAGAGAGGAGCATTTACAGGAATAAAGACTACATTTCCCATGATTCTCCATTGCATCAGGTTGCCCTAAAGCTACTTCCATTCAAGTTTTTTTTTATCACCGTCAAACATGTTGGTGGTCTGAAAATACGGACATTTCAGTCAGTGGTGATGAAAACAAGGAAATCCCCATTCATTGGCCATATGATTACCTAGGATATCCTTGTCGTCTCCATTCAGCTTATTTCGGTTCTCACTGGAAGGTAGGGGCGGGACTTCAGGTCCATGTACTCGGGTCAATTCCCAAAGTCTGCATCCTTACCTTTAGGCCCTGCTGACCTAGACGCCCTCACCCCTCACTGCCCGTTAACGGCCTGTAGCTCAACTCACCTTCTGAGGCTGCTTTGGGGGAAAGCATTGTCTAGCATGGGGCGGTAGGTTAACCAGGGGCCCACTCCGTACGTCAGCGTCTCAGAGTGTAACAACGAGGCCCAGCGGAAAGCTCTGGAACACCCGAGCACGGTGAAGTAGTAGTATGAATACAAGGCCACGTAGAGGTTATCCAACAGGTACTAACCCGACTGCCAGCAGGTTAAGGTGGTCCTGGTGGTCTGTGTGTCTTCTCAGCGAGCCGGGGTGGGTGGGAGAGGGGAGTTGGGGGGGGGGTGGTAAAAGGCTGACACGGGTGTTGTCGGTCATGGAAAAATACGAAAACACAAATACTAATAAATCCTTAAGACCCAAGAGGAGCCAGGTTCAAGACCGTCTCTGAGTACGACGGGGGGGGTTCCACGCCGGCTGCTCGCCTGTCTGTCCGTCTTTCAGGCGGAGTGGCGGACGCCTCGTTCTGATGTCCTCCGCCTCTTCCCCCCCCCCCACCACCCGGAGGTGGAGCGGCCTGAGGTTGGGAGGTTGGTGGGTTCGGGTCTTACAGCGACATCAACGGTGTCCCGAACCAGGAGGTCAGGGGTCGCCGGGACCAGGAGTGTGTGTGTGTGTGTGTGTGTGTATGGGAGGCGGGGGGTGGGGGGGGGCTGGCAGGGGGGAGGAGGAGGAGGTGGGCGCCGGGTCGGACTCGCCTCAGACGCGGGTGTGGCGACAGCTGTGGGACGACCCGGACCCTGAACCGGACCCCGAGGCGCCGCCACTGCCGCCGCCACCGCCGCCGGGCCCCATGGGGGAGGACGGCGAGGAGCGGTCGTCGTCGCTGGTCTCGCCGCGGTCGTCCTTGTGCAGGCCCAGGCTGATGTGGCTCTGCAGCGCGGCGGGGGTCAGCCACTCCTTGGGCAGGCAGCTCTGGAGGAAGGGGATGCAGGAGCTGAAGTAGGCCAGCCGGTTCACCCAGCGCGGAACCTCTCGCCCACACAGCAGCTGCAGGGGACAGGAAGTAGAACCCCTGCTCGTTAACGACAATGACCTCGTTAAGGTTAAGAGTATTCAGGACAGGCATAATGGAGGATAGCTTAAGAAAATACAACTTTTGAATTGGATTTTTGTTTGGCCTTATCCTAGTGAAGTAGTGAAGCAATCATCTTTGTTTAATGTCGTTCATGTTTTACTAATTTGCCGTTCCTGTCGTCGTTTCTCTCGTTCATGAGTCATCCAGTTTGAGCACAAAGGGAAGTTCGCTCGATTGAATGAGGGCCGTGCGTACGATACTAAGGTTAGAGTTGCGTACTGAAAAAAATCACTCTCACTTCTCAATTCCTTCGAAACACAGATGCAGCAGAGGGAGGGAGGGAGGGAGGGAGGGAGGGAGGGAGGCCGGGACTGACCTCAGACAGGGACGACGAGAAGTGGTTGCAGTTTTTGTGCATCAGGTGGTACGCATTCCCCTTGAACTCCTTCCCCAGCTCCTCCATGATCTTGTCCATGTCCTCCTCCGCGAAGTCTGTCGTGCCCAGTGCGATGGCCTCCCTGCGGTCAGAACACAGGACGCCCAACGGTCATGAGATGATAACACCATCTGGTCAAAGAGGTCATCAAGACGCTGTGCAACACTTTAAGAAGCGGGCAGTTTGGGTATTGGACCCACAACCCTTTCTGCTGAGAGGCTAGACTGGCCGTGTGAAGGTACACCTTGTAGACCGGGTGTTGGGGGCACTGCGGACTCACTTGAATTTGAAGGTCTCCCCCAGCTCGCTGGCGTTCCCGGGATTAATCTCGAAGATCCCGCTGAAGGGGTACGGATGCCCTCCGTACGCAAACTCTGTGGAGGGGACGGAAAACGTTTCAGGACACGGGGTCATCGCCATTTCAGAATCTATCCCCTGTGACATCAGCAGGTGGGCGTGTCCAGCTGGCACTGTGTGATGGGTGGGCTCCCAGGATAACCAGTGGGTTACGGCCCAGCGGATAGGCCGCCTGTGGGATTTATCTACCTCACATCTGGGTGCCACACACTCAAGTGATGTCACCGGTTGACACACTTTGACATCACCCTCACATTTGCGAAATAGAGGTTCTCTAAGGCTACGTCCACACGGGAATGTTTTTAGGTGAAACGATAAAATACTTTAGTGTTTTGGCCTTTCATCCACACGGCAACGTCATTTCGATGTCCTGAAACGATACTTTTTACGAACCGCTATTTTTTGGAAACGATGACGTCATCGCCCCGTCGTCATCGTCACGTGACCAGAAGAAAACCCACTGTTTGTTGTGGTTTCTCTGTTTGTAAAGGGCCCTTCTTTTGTACCCGCGAAGAAGACAAAAGTCTTATTCTACAGTTTTGGTGTGTCCAGTCAGCTCAGTCTGTGTCGGTTTACAGCGCCACCTGTAGGTGTGGCATATGTATTACACTGTTTTAACAACAGTGTCGTTGCCGTGTGTACACAAACATTTAGGGTGCGTGTGTGGACGCAGTTTTTTTTCACCCCGCAAAAAAACTAAACAGGAACGTTCCGGTGTGGACAAAGCCTAAGATGCTGTACATGCAAAGAGTCCGTATGACTTATATTTAATACAGATAACTGTGGGACGGCATTTGCCTGAAGAACCATCCATGTGGTGGTGTGCTAGTCAGCGGGCCTAGCATGCTAGGCTCTGAAAACACACAATGGCGGAGGCGGTCCTAAATAACCACATGCATAACACAATGTGATGACTCACTGGTGACTCAATCAGCAGAGGGCCTCTGCACAGGGGGAGGGCCATGCGATTTGTCCCAGATGACACCATGTCTGTCTGTGAGACCACGGCTCTAGACCCAACATGGCCGCCGCCCCCCCCCCCTCCGATACACCTCCATTTCACATACCTCTGCCGTAGATCTCGATGCCAGAGTGGAAGACCCCGATGCCCAGGTTGGAGGTGTACTCGTTGATCCAGTACTACGTCAACAGAGGGAGGGACACGGCCGAGAAACAAGACGTCAACACGTAGCATGGAACAGGGTATTCATCCAGCACAACATTTCCTATATATATATTTAAAACAAGATGGCAGAGACAAAGATGTTTGCTGATGCACATGCGGCAAAAACATCGACGTTCATTCATTCATTGATTTAGCTCATTAGACACTTTGGTCAGATGCGAGGATAAACAACCAGAACATCATCAGTCATCAATCGTCGGAGCCAAGAAATGAAGGGCTGCGCGGTCATGTTTCCGTAGCAACCGCAGATGGGTGCAGGCTGGCTGTACGAATCAGTAGTAAAGCTAAGGTTTATTTATGTATTTGCTCTATACCACACAACTACACTTGGTACTGTGGTGTGTGTGCGTGTGTTTGTGTGTGTGTGTGCCCTCCCAACAGAGCAATGAAGCAGCACTCCATCTTGAATACTTTCACATAGACAAACAATTAATGTTCTGTAATCTTTGTCTGCACCCTCGCTACAACCGTAACCGCCGATACGAAGACAGATAAACAGGAAGGTGGTGGAGGACCCGTACAGCGTGACTTCCTGTCGCTAGCTTCCTGCAGCTAGCCCACGCGCCACCCCCACCCCTAGGTCCTACACCCCTCCAGCCTGTGGGGACGAATGGTAAAAGCTATCCACACACGCCCAGCCTTCAATAATTAATGACAGAACCGGATTCCTGGCTCCCACTCATCCCGGCAGACAGGAGGCGGCCGGCCGCTCAGAGCACAGAGCCTGGGGGGGGGGCGAAGGGTCCGTCAGGGCCCCTGGGGCGTGTCATGGGTCACGGGCGGCGTGTTGTGTAGCGTATCACACGTCCTCCGACACATGGACCGGCCCTCGCTCAGCACCTTCCACACCGACGCCTTGTGGAAACGCTCTTCCGCGCGTGCACGCACACACATCTACATCCCGCCTTTTGGGCATTTGGAGGAAAGCTCACCACCATCTCAACTCTGCCCCCCCCCCCCCCCGGTGTGAGAGGTCTGGTGTGGACCCTGAGGGACCATGCTGAAATGTAATCTCCTCATGAGCCTCCTGGGGCCTCATCTCTGAGGCTACGTGAAGATATCAGGGTGTGTGTGCGTGTGTGCGTATTTTAAGTACAGTTAATGATCATGGTCTGAAAGCCATCCAGCACATGATCATAGGAATGTGAAACCATAATGGTATACAAACATTACCGGTGCCCGACCACATCGACGGAGGCATGCGTCCCGTGTGTAGGTCTACAATAACGGACAAAAGGCCAAGTGACTACATCTGTAAAGTGCTTTTCTAAGCAGCGGCCACTCCGAGCCCTTAACAATGAATGCCTAACATTCACCCTTTCATAAACACACAGACCAGGCAAGGCCACAGCCAGATAGCCGGGAGCAGTTAGGGTGCCTTGCTCAGGGACACCTCGACACGCTGCTCGAGGGCTCCGGGTATCAAACTAGCAACCTTCAGGTCGACCCTCTCAAACTCCTGAGCCACTGCTGTCCGAACTCCGAAGACATTCACTCTCAGCCATGAGTGTCAACAACATTGTTTACTTCGACAACTTCTTCCTAAATAGGTTCTGTTGTACCAGATAAAATGGAACTTTAGTTCAATGCACAGTGAAGACAAAACGTGTAAATAATGCGGTTAGGGCTACTTGGTAGTATGTTCACATGTGCGGAGCATGCAGTGGGCGTGTCCCGTGAAAGAGGGGCCTTGTCCGCGTCGCGTCCGCGCGGCTGATCACGCGAGATCGTGCGGGACAGAAATCACAGACCTGAGATCTGAGGACAGATATGACCATCACTCGGTATCGAAAAAGGAAACACGACAGCCCCAATGCAAATGTGCATCCGTGTCGGACCACTTTGCAAACTGTTCCGATGCAAAACCCAGATTAATAAACGTTTAAGAAAAATAAAAGGGTGTACATTTGGTTAACCCTGATCGGGAATACACGGACGTGTGAATAAGAGGCCCGATACATCCACCTACATATTAGATATTAACACAATGTAGGTCTGCAGGCGACTAAATACACAGATCTGGATGGGGGGTTTAGGCATCCCCAGCTGCAGACCAGTACGGTCCCACTGAGCGCCAACGCTGTGTAGCATTCTGTGCACCATTATTTTACCCTATTAGATATGAAGGTTGTGTAGGGTTAAGCATTCGTGCACCGTTTGCACACACCGTCAGGATGCATGCCCCCCTGCTGGGCACACTTACCAACAACACAAGAGGAGCACACTTACGGGCATTGCTTTAACAGTGTGTAAGAGCCAAGGAGGGCCGTTTGCTTACCATGTCATACACGTTCAGGATCACAGGTTCATTCGCCATGATGTGAGCCTGAGAGGAGAGGCGAGCCGTCCTACAGCACCTCCGTGGCCCCGCACTCACCCAGCAGTGTGTGAGCAGGGGCGGACATAGAAGCCCCCTCCCCCCCCCCCTGCAAGGGAAGGAGTCCTTTTCCAGAATAACGCCAAACAAATGAGATATACAAAATGTGTACAAAAAAACGGCCCGGGGGGATGTCAAAGAATCATCTTGGCTCGATTTAAAAAAATAAAAAAATATATAAGGTGAAAAAAAAAATCGAAAAGCCCTGAAATCAAATCCCAGCAGTGTGTGAGCGGCCCGCAGACTTGGTTCTTCCAGGAACAGCGGATCTGTTGCAGGGTCGATCGATGGTGGCGCGGTGGGGGAAAAACAACGGAGATACCCTTTAAAAAAAACGGAAACGGACGAGGCGACAAGCGAGCGATGAAAATACTGGATCCGAAGCAGTGGAGGAGGTAGAGGCCTTAGAGTGATCCGGTCCGACCGGGGACAGAGATCACATATGCCGAGAGCGCCTTCCTCGCTGCTGGGCGGACGGGAGAGCTGGAGCGGACCGGGCGGTCACTGGCCATGCTTCAGGCGGAGCCCGCCGAGGCTAGCGGGGCAGCAGCTACAGATGCTGGGGGGCCATGTTGACACCAACCGGGCGGATGGAGGTTGACGTCCAGCGGAGTTTTCCAGCATCTCCCGCGGATGTGCTCCGGCGCTTCGCTTCCAGTACTCAGCCACTGTCTCTCGCTCTCACTCTCCCTCTCGCTCACTCTCTCTCTCTCCAATGGCTTCAGTGGGCATCAATTCCGTGGCCCGGGTCGCCGCAGTGAATCCACGCGTGCACCGCACCGGATATCGCCCAGAGGGGGTTTGGAACAAAAAATATTTGTGTCTATCTGTTCGTTTAAAAATGGGGTTGGGGTTGAAACGCTCCGAGTGTTGCACGACGACGACGAGCGCCGTTACTCTTCCTCTGGCCGAGTGAGAGCACACTGAACGGGAAGCGCTTGATTACGTCATAGCCACCTCTGGGCCGACATCCTCCAATAACCGGCGCGCGTGTGTGTGTGTGTGTGTGTGTGTGTGTGTGTGTGTGTGTGTATGGACTGCACGAGTCAGTGTAACGGACTAACATGAAATGATGAGTGATGCGTTTTTCACCGGAAATAACAGCATCTCTCGCACGCACGCACGCGCGCACACACACACACACACAAAATATAGACCAAGACAAAAAATAAGAGAATTCAACATGAATTTTAATAGGTGCTTGGTCCTCAAACACATAGTATTTGCATAATTTAATGATTCTGATCGGTCCTCCCTGGCGTACGTTTACATATTCACAATCTCATCGTGCTCGGCCAAATGAAATGTATTTACACACTAGAGCCCGAACATGGACCTGTCGAAGCCGGGACATGGACCTGACACACACGGATCAGGAACACTGGAATCATGGCTGTGCACATCATAAACAGCTTTTTAGACGATGGCGGTGATATAAGAGGCCGTGGTTGTAGTGCAAAACCCAACGTCAACGAGCCCCTGGTGGTGGCCTTTCTTACGTCGAGAACTTATATTTCCCAACCTTAATGCCTCAAAGATAAAGTGTTAAGCTGCGGTCGATCAATCACAACAGGACTCACCGGGTTAGCGCCACCCAATCACCGCGTGACTTCCTTCATTGTGACTTGGCTCGTCTTTCGTTCCCGCGAATTACAAATCGGTGTGCCGACTCGCCAGCGCACCGACGGCGGCGGCGTACGATGACGGCGAGAACGTTGAGCGGTGTGACCGCGGTCCATTGAACATGCATCATCGCAACGCAATCACACGTGGTGAGCAAACCCCAACCAGTACAGAACGGACCATCACAAGGCACTCAAAGTCCATTTTGAAATTCAATTCATTTCTCCTTCCTCGGCGGTTGCGCCTGCAGAGACACGACACCGGAGTCACGCTAGTATGGCTTTTGTGTTTGTTGGTTTTTTGACACGACGTTACGTTACATTGTGTTCCTTCAGTACAGTATGAATATTACACAAAAATGGTTTGCGTTATGATTTGTCACTGAAATGGCAAGGCTCTGTGAATTAACACCAACAGGGTAACGGTAGCGTTAGCAAGAATCCGTTGTAACACGCTCGCACGCACGTACATTACTCTGCGGTTTCAGGGGCCCTACGGCAGAGTAACATATCTACCGCAGGGGTACAGGGCGGGGGGGGCGTATTTGAAATGTAGGGTGCTATGTGGGCGACCTTTGACCTGCGCTCATCAGGGGAAGTAAGCAGTTAGCGTGCAACGTCTACGTCACAGTCGTCTCTACTTGGCTAGCCCCCGCGGCGTCACAGAATTAGCCTACGATGGAACGGCGCCGCGGTGCTACATTTAGCGTCGTCGATCACACATCTATGATTATCGCGTGGAACATTAACACAACGTTACACAGCAGGGCGGGGGGCGGGGGGCTGGCCACAGGCTGAATTCATATCTAGGAAACGCCCCCCAAAAAAGTATGGCTCTACCGGTTTTTTTCCGTACGTTTTTTTCTCTGCGTAGCGTGGTTCTGGCGCCGGACCCCCGGGTGTCGCGGGAGGGGTCTGCT
>JAOPJJ010000114.1:11071638-11081854 GCA_027122795.1 Enchelyopus cimbrius
TTTTTTTTACACAAATTAAAGTTGTCCCTAATAAGCAGAAAGTAAAAAAACTTGCCCCCCCCCCCCCCCGAAAAAATTCGAAAGATACACTTAAGATCAAACTGGTAATGCCATTCCCAGTCAGACATTACTGGATACGTACGTCATGTACGTCATGAGGCCACGCCCCTTTCGAGCGCCATGTGATTGAAGCAAAGAAAAGGCACACGCCAGGGCCGCTTAATTAAAGTATTAAACTGCACAAGAAGCGTCTACCTAAATTTGGTCAGTGTTTAATATATAGTTTACATACTTCCCCCTGTCTTACGATTAGTTGTCCATTTACTGCGCTACGGCCTCACACCTTGATATGATTACGTTAAACAACAGTCTATTTTTTTTTCCTTTTTCTTCCATGTACATGTTAAATACACAATATTTGTATGCGGTCTACGAAGGAGTATATACTTCAGGTATATTCTGTACAGAGTTCATAAATATATTTATGTGCAATTGTACGCAAACTACAATGTCAAACAAAGGCATATTAGCATAATATATTTCCATATTGCACCTGCACCCAACAATGATTTGTGTTCTGTACCTTCTGTACCGCTGGTCCTGGCTGTGCCGGACCAGGACCCCTCCAAACCGTCCCCAGCTCCTCTGGAGGAGAAGCTCAGGGGAACCACATTCAACACGACAGGTCGGCGGCGGAGTAGGTTCTGGTTTCCGAGTCTCCCCGACGCTCCCCGGAGGTAGCCGGTGGGGGGGGGGGGTAACGCGAGGACCCGCGTGGAGAACCGCCACACGCCGACCTGCGGAGACGTGGGACACGGGGGGCTGGCGTAGGACCCTGTGAAAAGCTGACGTGGAAGCAGGTGGTGTGAAGGGTCTGCGTGCTGGAGGTCAGAACCAGGGCGTGACCCTTCAGTGAAGCTCCTCCGCGCTGATCTTCAGTGAGGCGATGGCCGTCACGCACGTCTGCACGTTCTCCTCCTGCCCGCTGTCTGCGCCTCCTCCTCCTCCTCCTCCTTCTCCACCAGGCTCCAGCCTTTGAGGCTGCTCCTCCTCCTGCTCCTCGTTGCTCCTTCTTGCGGCGTCCGGAGGGGAGGCGATGGAGGAGCAGGAGGCAGGGGGGGAGGAGGAGGAGGAGGAGGACGGACGCTCCAGGTGGGGGGCCCCGATCTCCTCACCGCCCGATTCAAGAGGCTCCTGAAGTGAGCCGCACTCCATGCTGGTCTCGCTGGCCTGGGGGCTGAGGGCTGAGGAGCAGGAGGAGGTGCAGGTGGAGGAGGGCTGGGCATGCAGAATCTGGACACCACCAATGGGGCAGAGGGGGAGCAGACTGCAGATGGGCTGCTGGGAGTGCAAGGGGAGGTGGCTGAGGAGGTTCTGCTGCAGAACGCTGACACCGCAAGGCATGCTGGGAGCCAAGTCGCCCCTTTGATCCTGAAACAACACGATTTTTGGCGAGATCAGAAGAATGTCTTTCTCAGTAAAAAAACACATTTGACTTGAGAATAAGAACAATAACATGGTACGTTAGTCTTCAAAACACTTTAATAAGTCGGCTGTTTTGTTGTTCTTCGAAAGCCAAATTCCGAATTTTAAAAATTTCCCGTCAATCAATCAAGTTGTTACCTTAACTAAATGTATCTTCTTGCAATTCCTTGCAAGCTTTTCGTAATGACCGTTTTCAATACGGTAGAGAGCATGAAATGATCCACAGAAAAAACAACCGCTAACCGCTAATGAAACTAAGCTAACACAGCTAGGGTACGTACCAACGCGGCCTCAAAGGCTCCCGGTGGATGCTGGGGTAGCGGCTGCGGGGGAGACTCAACCTTCACCCGGCTGCTCTTCTCCCCCGAGGAGCCCCGGTGCTGGTGGGCCCCCCTGCGCGGGGACATGGCCCTCAGGACCACACGCTGCCGACCCCGGACCGCCGGCGGCTCCCGCCTCCCGGCCAGCTCGCTCAAGGGGGACAGGGGCCTCTCGGCGGAGACCGGCGAGAGGTGCTGGGAGAGGGGCGATGAGAACCCAGGGGAGCTGGGCCTCAGCGGGGAGGAGCCATCCCAGCGGGGGGAGGAGGAGCGGCCGCGGGGGGAGAGCTCCCTGCGGGGGGAGGGGTACCGCAGGCGGGATGGGGACGGCTCCCTGAGCGGCGACTCCCAGCCGGGCGAGAGCAGGCAGGAAGCGGACGGGTCGAACAGGAAGCAGCTCTGGTCCGGGGACAGCATGGTCAGCGAGTCCTCATCCACGAGGCGGTCCCGCCGCTCCAAGGCCACCAGGGCCAGGTTGTCCTTGGACGCGGAGCGCCGGCGGCCCCCGGCGGCCGGGAGCGCGGCGAGGGAGTAGCCGTGGAGGGCGGCGCTGGCGGTGACGGAGAGCGACGCCACGCCGCCGCCCGGCTGCGGGCTGGTGCTCCGCGAGCGCAGCTTGGGCGTGCAGTCGCCGTCGTAGTCATCGTCGTCGTCGTCCTCCTCGTCGATCTCGTCCATGTCCTCGTCGGCGCCGTCCGAGTCGTCCGCGTCCGAGAACTGGTGCTTGGCCACGCCCCCCGGCCCCGCCCTGGACTCCTGCTGGGCCCCTCCCTCGACTGTATCAGAGCAGGACAAAAAAACAAAACAAATACGAGTGTAGATTAACCCCAGGGGGGATGCCGTAATATTGTGGTGGCGGGGAGGTCGGTCTCGTCAATCTCACCCGCTTCCTGAATCTCGATGTCGTCCACGGAGATTGACACGCCCATTTCCAGACACTTCTTCATGTGCGCTTTGGACTTCATGTGCTTCGTCAGGTTTCCTACAGACAGAAAGGAAACAAAAACGTCAGCAAAATGCCATCCACGTTCCCTCCCCCCCCCCCGGTGTCATCAGCCGGCGGAACCCGCGGGGCCCACCTTTGGTCTTGAAGGCAAAGTTGCAGACCCTGCAGACGTAGGGCCGCACGTCCGTGTGTGTGCGGATGTGCTTCTTCAGCATGCTGGGCTTCTTGCAGCGAATCCCGCACTCCTCGCAGATGTACTTCCCCCGGCCGCGTCCACGCACGTACACGTACTCCTCGTTGGACTTGTACCTGAGGGTGGGAGGATGAGAGAGTGACCCGACCGTAAAGCAATGCAAACACAAAACGAGGGGGTCAAGCCACGTGTGATGTCCACAGTTAGCAGGTAAGTTACGCTTTGTGATATTAGCATAGGAGTGCATTCGAGGGGCGGGGGACTAAAGACCAAAGACTAAAGACCAACATGCAACATGTTCCTTCACTGAATCCTGTACCACTCCATCCCAATTAGCCATGTTATTATTAGAATAACATAACACTTGGATATCATGACCCAAGTGGCGTTATCACAGCGCTACGCGGCGTATCGCCACGGAAACGACAACGAGTTATGACACGTGAGCAGCCGAGCCTAGAAGACGCTGATACAAGCTGGCACTTCAAATTGGTTTTAATTGCTCTTGCTCTCTCCCCCACCGCCACACACACAGACACACACACACAAGGGTCTAATGAATATTAATTAGACTCCAATGACAGCGGCCAATGACAAACATGACGATACTGATCAGGCAGACCGACCCGCCATCGAAGATCTTAACGCGGGTTGGCAGCGCCTGGCTGAGCGTGGCCTCCCTCTCCTTCCACTCCTCCTTGGCTGTCCGCGGCCTGCAGCTGGCGTCCTTCGCCTTCCGCCCGTAGGCCGCCACGGCACCCCCCGCCGCCACTGCCACTGCCACCGTGGCCCCCCCCTCCTCCTTGATCTCCGGTTTCCTCTGCAGCTGAGTCACACAGGCAAAAACGTTTTGTTAAGATACACACGCCCGGGTCTGGCCCAAGGCACCGTCTGCGTAACCCGACGCCATCGCCAGAGGCGGCTGATAAATGTTGTGTTGTATGTTGTGTTTTATATGTTGTGTGTGATGTGTTGCATGGTGTGTATTGAGTGTTGCATGTTGTGTTTCTATGTTGTGTGTTGAATATAGTGCAATTTGTGCAACGTGTAGATTCAAAACGCTGTAAGTCTGTGTGAGGAATCGACCGAATAGTCAATATCACCCCTTTAAAGAATGCTGTAATAGTATACCATGGAATACAACACATGCATTGTTACCTTTGTGTATGTTGGCAATACAGGCTGCATAGTGCACGCTAGATATCATTTAGTGCTCTCTTCATTTCAATTAAACACATTATGTCCTTCGTCTACAATAGCAGGCTGACGGCATGCTCTAGAACTAAACACTACAGAAACTGCCCGCTCGGCAATTTTTCCACAATGAGGTCAGGAGCATGCACAAGTATTGCTCATGGGTAACAACAACAACAGCATCAGCTGGTCCCCCTCACCTGCTCCATCTTCTGCCGCCACAGAACCAAGGAGGACACAAGCTTCCCCGCCCCGGGCTGGCACATGGCGGCCACGGTGTACAGCACCTCGTCCTGCCGCTGCTTGGAGCGCAGGAGCGCCAGCGCCGCACTGGTGCTCACCTCTGGCGGGTTGGGGTTGTGGAGGCTCACGCACCAGGTGGCGTAGACGGAGGAGAGGGCCGCCTTTTCCTGGCCGTGGACACTGCTGGGCTTGGCGTAGTTCAGGTAGCACCAGCTCACGCCCGTTGTGGTGCGCAGGCTCGGGAACTGCGAGGGCCGGAGCCGGGGTCGGGGGTTGTCCGAGATCAGTTCTCCCCTCCGGGCCACCAGCTGTGCGGCCGTGTCCATCGGCACCTTGACGTCCTCGCTGCACGCCTCGCTGTCCTCGTCGGTGGTTGCCATGGCGAGCGGCGGGGTGCTGCGCTCCGAAGCGCTACTGTCCATGGCCAACTCCGCGCCATCGCCGGTGTCAGCCGCCCTCTGCAGAAGTGAGCCGATGAACTTGCTGTGCCGCAAGGGTTCGTCGGGAGCTCGGGCTGAGGAGAAGACCTGCAGTTCCAAACCCTGGCGTTTGTCCTCAGCCAGGTTGCATTTGCCCAGCTCCACCGCGCTTAGCTCCTCCACGATCTGACCAAACATCTTCTCTTCTTTCACACGCTTCTGCTGCTTGACCTCCATGAAGAGGTCCAGGCTGCTCGCAGGGGACAGCATGCGCTTGTTGGTTCCGCCGCTGGAGGCGTTGGTGGTGGAGATCGTTCTGGAGGTGAGCGAGAGGGGGATGCCCGTCTTCAGTTTAGCGGAGGTGAGATCCAGCGCCTCAACGTTCAGCGCTAATCTGGCACCCCCGGTGACCATGATTGGGTCAACGGTTCCGAAGAGTCGGAGCTGGTTCTGAGACGAGGCGGTGCTTGTGGTGGTGGCAGCGCCGCCGGTAAGGGAGCCCACGGTGTCATACTGATGGTCTAGAATCTGGGACACAGTAGTGTAGGTGATGCTACCATAGGACGGCAGGTGCGTGTGCGCTCTGACAGGAACCAGCATGCCGGGTGGTGATTGGTAGGTTCCTGGGGTGAACGTGGGCTGCACTGGCGGTAGCATGACGGTCGGCGCGTAAGGAACGATGCCGCCGGGGAACTGGGGCATCGTCTTGGACACAACTTGTTGCGTGATCTCGGTGTCCATATTGAGGGACTCCTGTCTCACCAGGTTGCCTCTTCTCCTCTCCCTGGCGGCAGACGGGCTGGTGCCGAGGTCCGCCAGCCTCACCTTGGAGGCCGGCGTGAGGCTGCCGTAGTCGAAGGACACGCTCCGCACCTCAGGAAACTCCTTGCGCAAGTCGCAGGGTGCCTGCTCCGACGCGGACCGCCTCATCTCGTGCTGCTGCCGCTGGTGGAGCAGGGACAGGGCGTGGCTGCTGCCCGGCACAGCGAGCAGCTCCAACGGTCTGCCAAACTCATCCTGCCTGCATGGCGAGAGGGACTTGAGGCCCTCCTCCCGGTCGAAGGAGAAGGCGGAGCTGTAGGACAGGTTGCTGTCTTGGCTGGGGCTGCGCGAGAGGCTGGTGCAGGCCGACTCGAAGCTAGACTCCCCCGACGAGTGTTCGATGTCGGCCAGGCGGAGCCTCTTCTTCTTCGGGGGGAGTTTCTCAGGGGGGAATTGTGCTAATGTTTCGCTGCGCTGTGGCCACTGGAACTCCACCTCCACGTGCCTCTCAGGCTCCTTCACCTTCACCTCCGGCGCCTTTTCGGGGCTGTCGGGCTCCACCGTCACCCTGATTTCGGGCACCTGGATATTGGACTGACGCACCAGTTTGGGGCCCATTTGAAAGGACTGAAGGGCCGCGCTGACGCTGCTCTCCATCTCGCACGAGTCGATGTGCTCCAGCGGAGTGTGGTAGGGGGAGATGAGCTCTGGCCTCGGCCCCTGGTACTTCCCGTATGACTCCGGTTCAGGGGCGTGTTGCCGGTTCAGCGAGTTTGTGTGTTGTATAACGGAGATCACGTTCCCAATGGGCTTTCTGCCACACGTTTGGGCATCCACCGATAGCTCCATGTCTGCCCGATCCAGCTGTGCATGAAGGCAGAGGCCTTTCCCTAGAGCTAGAAGCCCCATGGCTCCTTTCATGTCGTGGTCCTTGATGTCCATGGGGAAGTGGGTGGTTTCCTCATAGGCCTCTCCACGGGGGTCATACAGGCCTGGCGTGTCGTCCTCCTCCCTCTTTCCCTTGCGACGCTTGCGTGTGGCCAGCTCCATTGTGTATTTCTGGGGGCCGGTACCGGCTGCTCCGGCCTCCACCTCCCCTGCACTGCTCTCAGGGACCCTCCCGGGGCCATCAGCCTCGCCGTGCCCCTCGTGGCCCGAGTGTTCGAAGGCCGCCTGGCGTCGGAGCCTCCGCATGCCTCCGGCGGTTGCCCTCTCGTCGAAGGAGTGGCTCCCTCTGAGGCAGGGCTGCACGCTCAGGCAGACGGCCGAGGACGTCGGCATGGAGTTGCTCCGGAGCAGTGGGCCGGTGTCAGCCCCGCCTTCCATCGGGGTGTCCGCCGACTCCTCCCTTCCGTATGTCTTGGTGCTTATCTTGATCGGTTCCACCAGGTCCTTCTCCTGGGTGAACACACGGGACACACCCCTCTCAGAGCGTGTTTGCTCTGCTGGGGTGTCCTGGCTGCTCATGGCGAACGCCGTCATCTGCTTGGGGCTGGGCCGGTAGCATTTGCCGAACATGATTTCCTGGTAGGACTTGGCGTTGGTGTTGGGGGGTCCGGTCTGGTGCTCAGCGCTCTCAGACCGCGAGAAGTAGCCGGAGTCAGTGCTGCCCTTGCTGGACTGACTGGGCAGCGAGAGGTTCTGCTCTGACTCGCTGCTGCGCTTTTCCGAAAGCCGCAGCGCCAGCCGTTGTTTGACGGCGCTGGATTGGACAGCGCGGCATGGGGGAGGCCCGCCGGGGGACGCACTGGCGTCCTGGAGGTGAGGCGGCACGTCTTGAAGCACCGGCGTATTTTGCGTCCCCCCTCCCCTCCTCTGAGCGACAAGGTTCAGCACCTTCACGGCGGTGCAGTCCGACCCGGCCTCAGCGGGGGAGTCCTGCAGCAGCAGCGGGTCACCGTCATCGTCATCTGTGTCGGTGGTCTGGTCGCCATCGGAGTCCGGCTCGCCATCCCCTTCGAACGAGCCCTGGTCCCCGCCGGCGCCATACAGGCCGAGCTCCGAGAAGGGGGCGCTGCCAGACTTTACCAGGTGTGCATGGGACTTCCGGTGCTTGTACAGGTTGCTCTTGGTCTTGAAGGAGAATCCGCAGGGGAGGCAGGGGTAGGGCCTCTCCCCGGTGTGGGAGCGGATGTGCTTCTTCAGCACGCTGGGCTTGGCGCACGCACGGCCGCAGTAATCGCAAACGTACCTCCCGGGCTTCTGTGACCGCTCCAGCCTGACCGCGGGGTCCGCTGATGGGTCCTCAGGCTGCTGACGGTCATCCGGGGACGGATCATAGTCCTTGTGGCCGGCGGAGAGGGTCCTGGCCCTCGAGCGCTGCTCCCCTGCCTGCTGTGAATTCCCTGAGTCGGTCGTTTCTCTCTCGCCGCATGCGCTTTGGCTCTGACCTTCTTGCATTCTCCGGAGCCTCCGCCTGCCCTCCAGCTCCGGCGGAGCTGCCGCGGCCTCCGCCGGACACTTTATCCGGGCTGCGTCCCTGTCCCGATCCCCCGCGGAGAGTTTCACCTCCGCGACTGCTTCCAGCGACTCCATGGACCTCGAGGTCACCTTCCCGGGGATCGATTTTCCGAAGGGAGTGCGCCTCAGGGAGTGGTGTTGGGGTTGGTGCCGTTAACGGATCGCAGAGTACGGTCATCTGCAGAAGGAAGAACACAAATGAGAACCGGGAATCAATGACCAACATGCTCTGTACGGGCGTTAACATGGGAGAGTGAATGCAATGATACAAACATAAAAATACTCCAAACCCAAAGGGTGCACTGAAACAGACAAAAACTATCCGCGACCATTAGCAATTCTTCCCTCAACTGAGTGCGGATCCCTCTTTTAAGGGAAGGAGAAGGATAATTTGAGGCCATTTCCCGAAAGTCCTCGTAGTAAATGTTGTTATTAAATTCATAACGAGGAGTTGAGCCCACAGCAGGAATGGAAAATCTGCCTTTACTGGGCTGTCAAACCCTCTAATAGTGCCCTATCTTACCCCTGGCGGGCGCCCTATATCCATCACCGCCAACTGTTTTGTGCAAGTTGGTCTGTGTTCCATGTGCGCGCTTGTGCACGTGCCTGGCGAGGTGTTATTTCTGTGTGCGCAGGCCTACATTTACACTCAAGATGGCGGGAATAATATCCACTAGGCTCTCCGCTAGGAAACTGAGGAAGGTGACCAATCCCCTGAGTGCAGTCCGGTTGGAAATCACGTGGACGTGTGGAGGTCTATTCCCAGGGGTTGTCTGCATGTTTGGATCATGGAGTCCAGTCCCGGTATTTAGATATACTGTAGCCGCAGCTCTGAATCCTGTGGGGTTTTCTTTATTTAACGGATCGATATTGGGGGGGGGGGGGTTGCTGGAGATCGATGAACATTTCCCTGCAGATGGCCGGACAGGTGGAGGGTCGGATGAGTGGAGGGCAGGAACGGCCAACCCATCAGGACTTACATGTGTGTGTGCGTGTCTGTGTGTGTGCACACGTACGACATGAGTTACAGTCTACACAAGTCACATGACATTGACACCGACACAAACACATACCACAACAACAAATGGTCACGTTCAAAACGCGTTAGTGGACCCAGGGCAGAGCGGTACCAGTTCACACAAACTTCGATGATCGGTACCGCGTGTGACCGGACCGCTGAGAAATGCGCCTCTGGTATGAGGGACCCCCCCCCCGCAGGGAGCAGATAAGTGGCGGTCAGCTTTCCCCAGGCTAATGCGTTCCGGTGTGGCATTCCGGTGTGGTGTTCCGGTGTGGCGTTCCGTTGTGCTGTCCGGTGTGGCGCTCCAGTGTGGTGTTCCGGTGTGGCACTTCAATGTGGCGCTCTGGTGTGGGGTTCCGCTGTGGCGTTCCGGTGTGACGTTCCGGTGTGGCCCTCCGTGCCCAGGGGCCGCCCCCTCTCTCAGGGCACGTGTATTTCCATCTCGTCGCAGTCGAAGGCGGTGTCCTGTCTAACAAGGTTATGTAAGATTATCTGGTTCAACCCCTCCGAGTTCCCCTTAATTAGGACATCCTTCAGCTCTCGTCTGCCTCCCTCTCTCCCTCCTTCTCTCGTCTCCCTACCTTCCAGCCTCCATCTCGTTCTCTCTTCCTCTCTCTTTCTTTGTCAGAATACACTCTCCTCAGGCGTAAAACCACAGGACAGGGATTCAAGGTGACTTGCAAGATGCCAAAAGAGAGGGAGACGGAGGCAGAGAGGTAGAAAGAAAGAGAGAGGGAGACCGAGGCAGAGAGAGGCGGGAAAGAAGAAAGAGAGAGGGAGGGAGGGAAAGGACGATCGAAGCAGAGGTGGAAAGAAAGAGAGAGGCTGGCGAGGGCGATCGAGGCAGAGAGAGGGGGAAAAGGAGGAAGAGAGAGCGAGAGATGTAAGCTGTGAGCGTCGATATTCCCCGGCTTCTCGCCCCCATCGGTATTTGTGAATGACACGCGTCTTTTTTCCCCCCTGGCTGCCACCCAGGGCTTCTCCCCCCCCACTCCCAACGGGGGACGCCAGCGAAGGAACCAGGGAAGACGCTGGCGTCGGATGGGGGAGGGGGAGGGGGGGGACATCCCACGTAGGTGCAGGGGGCTCACTGGAGATAAACCGAGTGCCACGGAGAGGGGAGGCGTGACGGCTGGGGGGGCGGGGGGGCGAGCGGAGATTCCCCCCCCGCCC
>JAOPJJ010000114.1:11118967-11130574 GCA_027122795.1 Enchelyopus cimbrius
GCCAAGAATGTTTTCATTAATCAAGAACGAAAGTCGGAGGTTCGAAGACGATCAGATACCGTCGTAGTTCCGACCATGAACAAAATGTCACGCAAAGTTTTTGGGAGAAGTTGGCAACCCTGGGTTATTTAAACACAAAATGTGTATGGGCTGTGGGCCGAGATTGTTGAAAAAGTCCAAGGCCGATTTGTAGCCCCAGTCCGGCCCTGCCAGCACATCTGAATAATGCGCTTCCGAATGCGTCTCTGTCCCCAGCACAATTCAAACCAAACCTACGGCCATTGGTAGAGCGGGTTTGTTCGGCAACCGGAAGGTTGCTAGTTTTGAAACCCGGCTCCTCCTAGCTGAATGTTGAGGTGTCCCTGAATAAGACCCTAATAATAACAATAACCTATTAATAACTAATAATAACCCCTACCTGTTCCTGACATGCTGACTGTCGCCTTGCATGGTTTGACCTGCTGTCGGTGTGTGAATTTGTGTATGAATGGATGAATGCCAGGTATTAATTGTACAGCGCTTTGGATAAATGCGCGAAATAAATGCAGTCCATTTGACCATTTACCACTTTACTGTTTCATCCAAACACCCACGCAAGAATTAACCTTAAACTCACAAACAAAAGTAAGTTGATGTCGACAAGCATCTGAGCCCCTCGAAATGCATAATAATAATTGTAGAGGACTTCATTGCACTGCGTTGTTCTGAAGATGATGCTGTTCCCTTTGTTCATTTCTTTCCAAGGCCTGATCACTTGTACCATCAGGCCGGTGTTGACCGGAGTGATCGCCCACAGAGCCCGGTTCGCCCTGGACGTTGCACTCCTGCCACAAATCAACATACTCAGCGAACCCCAGTTCCCACAATGCAAAAAGGGCTCCATTAAGGTGGCAGTGAGGGTCGATTGTGAAATCAAGAAGAGCACAGAGTTCTACGCCACAGAGTGGAAGGCTAGTGGGAATAAATCCGAAATGGTGGCAGGAACAAGCTTTGGTGGGCATAGTTTTTTGTCAGCATTTTAACCACGATTACCTCGTTTAAGTCGCTGTTGTCTTGTGTGATTCTTATTGGACATGAATTTCCCCTCTTTGGGACAAATCATCTTTAATGTTTGGACTTTCTGCAGAAAAGGACCTCATTTCTTACTCGGTCAATACAGCCGTGGGGTGTTTATCCGAGGACAAGACCAAACCGGCCATCGTGACTTGTGTGTTCAAAAACAGAAAGGACCAATGCAGACAAGCCTCGATTCTAATCAACGTCATTCACAGTACGTCTCAGGAGTTAACACTTATAACAAATAGTTAATTTAAGAGGTAACACGTTGCAATAAGAGTTAATGAACTAATCATTCATTCACAGTACTAAATGCCGCTTCAGGCCTTACTTAAGTAAGGCTTTTATTTATTTTTCTCACAGAACATTCAGGTGAGGTCAATTTAGTTTTATGAGTCTATGTCTATTTCTGTCCCCCTATTTTTTAATAAGATACTTCACATTTCGGATCTATAGCTGATTGACTATCTGACGCACAAATTGATCGTTGAAGCAAAAGGCTGCACAGTTTGTGACCTCGGTTTGTGTCATCTGAATTCCTACACAGCCTGTTGATGTGTGTGTGACTTTCTGCCGCTAGCGGACAGCGTGATCTGTTTGGCGGTGGAGGACTGGCCCGACACTAAGGCCAACTTCACTGCCAAGCTGCGATGTGAGGGGAGGTCGGGCTTGAGGCTGCGAAAATGTGACATCGACGGAAATTGGCAGGAGGAGGTGTCCCAGTGCGTGAACCTTGATCTTTCCAGCATTGTGGAGGATACACTGGTAGGCGGCACCTTCAAAAGGTGGACATTTTGTTTCAGCACACTGTAATTATACAAAGCATTTGAGGAACAAATGCATGGCCTTTCTCACTCGTCATTGCCCCAAATCCCCCAACAGCTTGTAAACAAAGGCCTCGGATCAGTTTCCGCTAATTCTGAGAAGGTGTTTTCCCGCCTTACGGCTGCTACCAACGTCACCCAGAGCATCAACACTGCTTCTAATTTAGACACGTCCATCAACATACTCCACCGCATGCAACAGCTAAACGCCACCTTCAACGAATCCACACTAGACGTGAGTATCCGCTTGTCACGCTGATCCCATTGTGTGTTCAAATGAAGTTTCCACCACCGTCGAACGCGCTGAAAAGTGTGGCCTTTGGATCTCCTCGTCAGGACATCGTGAAGTCCTCCAGCAACATCCTAAACGTCCCTCTGGAGGACGTCTGGACAACTGCCGGTCACGCGCAGGGCAACTTGTCCATGGCCGTGCTGTTCCTGGCTTCGGTGGAGCAGCTGATCATGCAGACCAACGTGTCGAAGCGGCTGACCAGGGAGGCGGCGAACCTCCAGGTGCAGACCTGCCTGGGCGTGGCCTGCGAGAGCAGTGTCTTCAACGTCAGCATCTCGGTGGGGGGGCCCGGGGGCCTTGTGAAAGCGGCGGGCTTCAAAAACCTTGTCAAGTTCCTTCCGCCCATTTGGCCGAACGCCGACCCCAACAGCATCGTGGTGACGGCGTACACGGACCGCAAGCTGCGGCAGGGCAACCCCGAGGTCTCCATCCGCTTCCAGCTGTCCAACCCGCGGCCACGGAACCACGCCATGATGTGCGTGGCCATGGTGGATTTCGGGGACCAGTGGTCGCTGGACCGCTGCGTCTGGGGTGGCCCGGGCGACGAAGGCTTCTGCCGCTGTCAGGACTCCTCTGCGTTTGCCACCATCCTGTCAAGGAATGCCATCAGCCTGCCGGGACTGGCGGAGATCACCTACGTGGGTTTGGGGATCTCCATTGCCTCCCTGGTCACTTTCCTGGGGATCGAGTGTCTCGTCTGGAGTGCTGTGGTGAAGACCAACAGCTTGTACCTGCGCCACGTCACGCTGGTGAACATCTCCCTGTCGCTGCTGGTGGGGGACTGCGGCCTCCTGGTGGCCTCGCTCCGGGGAAACGTCTCGGAGTACTGGTGCCAGGCATGCGTGATCCTGCAGCACTTCTTCTTCCTGGCGCAGTTCTGCTGGATGTTCTGCCTCAGCACCCTTCTCCTCTACCAGACCATGTTTGTGTTTGCTGACCTGAGCAAAGGCAGGTACCAGGGCGTGTGCTACCTCACGGGCTACGGTGCCCCGTTTCTGATCGTCACCACGACCTTCCTCACCCATGACGGCGGGGCGGAGGGTTCGTACTATGACGCCCACAGCTGCTGGCTGACGCACCGTGGCTTGCTCAAGGGCTCCTTCTACTCCTTCATCATACCCGTGGGTATCATCGTCTTCTTCAACCTTTTCAGCATGGCATTGGTGATCGTTAAGCTGTTGAAGCACCCAAAGGCAGGAGGAGGAGGAGCAGGAGGAGGTCTCAGTGGCCGCCAAACAGCCCTGCGCATCCTGAGGTCCATCATCATCCTGACCCCCGTGTTCGGTGTGACGTGGGTCTTCGGTTTTGCCACTCTGGTTCTGGACCTGGCGGAGGGCACGGTGGCCTCCTCCGTCTACTACATCTTCAGCATCTGCAACTCCTTCCAGGTGGGCAGACTCAGCTCCTCTGGGAACCTAGCAACCACTTCCTGTTCCCGTGCTAACACTTTTGTCTGCCATGCCTCCCCGTAGGGACTCTTCATCCTGCTGACGGCGTGTGTGGGAGAGAAAATGGTATTCACTTTACGGCTCGTTTGGTCATGTACACGGTCACTCCGCCGCTTCTCTGCGATTGGTCGATTTCTCTGTGCTGCTGCAGTCTAGTTTGTTTTGAACTTGTTTGGTCACACGCGGCGGCCATTAACATTTTTTGTCCTTTTCTCTCAGGTTCGGGACGCACTGAGGAAACGTCTGCACCCAACTGTGCGTTCAACGCGGATCACATTGAAGTATTTATATTATTAGCAAACGTGTGTGGCAAACTAGTTTGTCTGACAAATTGTGTTCGATTCCCCAGCAAGCGGCGATGTCCACAAAGGAGACCTCCTTGACCCTGCAGTCGGCCGTGGACAAGTAACCTCTCGGCGGGGGTTTTTGAGGGGTTGGAAACACATTTCTTATGCAGGGACATATTTTATTTTTTTGGGCAGAATACTAATGCTACAACCTTAGATCACAGATGTATGGTAAGAATGAGGATGTTCACCGCTACCTTCAAAGATAGTCAACCATGACATTTGACGATATTATTGATACATTGTTGCTATAGTTTTTTCTTGTAATAATATTTTTCTTAAACATTTTAATTGTAAATAATTGGAGACTTCTAGGTCTTTCTATATTGAGAGCCTGTTTTATTCACCTTTCAGATAATTGACAATCATCGTCTAAATAAACAAGATTTTTTTCTGGACACATCTGTTGGTCTTTCCTCACAATGCTACTTTTTAAAATCCATTTCATTGTCTTTCATTCGATCTTCCCACTCTTCATCTATATCGTCGAGAGAGATGCCTTTCTGGACGGCAGTCTGGCGGTAGGCGTGGGACTCCACCTCGGCACTGCAACACACACACAACACACAACACACAACACACACACACACACACACACACACACACACAGCAGTCAATCACTGTGCCATGGATAACATACATGAGTTTGACAGACGGTCAGTGAATGACAAAGCACTTCAGTTTAACGCCAAGTGCAGGCACGTGTCCTAACTACGTCACACGCACGTATTGTAGGCTATAGGCCTACGTGAAGTGAACACAAATAAATGTTCTCTTCAAATGTTCTGTTCTATTGTTGAATTGAATTAAACGTAATTTAAGTATAGGCAACTCCATTTGGACCAAAGATAGCACGTGTTGTTTGGGCATGATTATATTTACTGAACATGAATTAGTATGGATCAGCGCCATAATAACACGAAGGCCTACATTTTAAGGAAGCGAGCGCAGTCCTCGTGGCCATACATTTCCGCTATCCTGATTGGTCGATCGCCGGAGACGTCCTGCTGGTCTACGGGTGCGTGCAGCGAGTGGAATAAGCGCAGTACGCCGAGGCGTCCCGACTCGGCTGCAAAGTGCATGGGGGTCCAACCGTTATCCGTCCTCATGCACGGCCGTGCGCCGTTCTCCACCAGAATCCTGACGATATCCGTGCGTCCTGAATGCGGACGGGATTTGAACCAGCGTCAACAGAGTTGGCCGACCACGACCAACGTTAAATGTGGGGTGATCGTTGGGACACTTGGAGAACTAGGTCTTCACTGGCTTTCTATGGCAGCCTTACCTTTAGCCGCAGCCCAGTGGAGCGGCGTCATTTGGTTCCAGTCGAGGTCTCTCTGATTAGGATTGCATTTGTTGTCCTTCAGAAGTTCCTCGACGACATCAAAATCGCCAGCCGCTGCGGCCTGGTGCAACTCCGTCATGGCTCAGGATGAGCGTTGCCAGGCAACGCTCAACAAGTGGACGACCCAGGAAGTCATTGCATAGTTCTACTTCTGCTGCCACCTGGTGGATGTTCAGTACCTTTATTGTCAGCGTCCTAGCATTTAATAAATGTTGTAGAATCCGAATGCAGCAGTTAATTCTAAAAACCTGGCATTTCTTAATCCAATCCTTTTAACGACGAGTTCAGTTCAATGGAGTCAATGAAAGAATGATGAACCATACACTTTTGTGTATGCATTACAGAATACAGAATACAGAAATTGAATACATAAAACAAATAGTTGCAATTAATTCCAATTTATTTATACTTAGAAAATGTATATTCAGACGGTCATCTGCTGACAGACATCAAGTCCTGTTGATTTCACATCCAGTGTATGTTGACTAGTCCTGTAGAAAAGAAAAACATGAGCCATGATGATGATGTTGATAACATTTTTAATAAAATGGCCAATCTCAGACACCTAGCCCGTGAGCCATGATTAACTCAACTAACATTTGTAATGCCACAGTTCAGTCATTAGCTTCATTAACTACTGTACAAAGGTGTTCAGTAGCTTCGTACGATACTGCCATTCACAACCAAAAACAATGAAACAAACTACATTGTTTCTTTTAAACAACATGTATGATTTTAGAATTGGTCAACAACTTGGGCAAACAGCTCAATAGGCAGGTCTACATGTATTGGTGCTACTGACCATTATTGGGCTATGCGCTGGGCTGGTGTCACCATCTTCCCCTCCGGATCCTCTCCAGTGATTTTCCATTTCTTTGTTCACCGTCGTTTCCCCAACCTCCACCTTCACAGTGTACTGGGGGATCGCCGTATACTGATGGTCCCCCACGTCCAGCGGGGTCACAACCAGATCCTTGTCCACCACCAGCTCGTAGAACTCATCCGGAGCGCACTCCCTCCAGGCGCCCTTCGACTCCTCAAACCCTTCCAGGGCACAGAGGAACGCCTGAGGCGCAGTCGCAAACAGGAAGCCGGGCACCACCCTGACGCCGCTCTTATCCACCTCTGCCTCATTGCCGTAGTCTATGAACACGACGCTGAGGGTGTCGCCGGCCCTGCGGATGACCTGCGCCCGGTACCACTGACCATCATCGGGGAAGAGAGCGAGGCAGGGGCTGCCGATGCTGAGGGTCTCCACCCAGACTGGGTCCCGTCCTCCCAGTTGTCCTGCGTCCTCCAGTAGCTTGGACACCTTGTCCAGGCCTGCCGAGTTCTTATGCTGACACCAGAAGAAGTGGGGTCCTGCAATGCACGTTGCGTACACCTGGTATGGATTGTTTGGGATGATGTCAGGCTTTGTATAGCGGGAGGTCTCTTCAGTGCAAGCTATTTGCTTCAAGTTTGGCCCAGTTTGAGTTTCCTTGATGAGGGTCTGCGCCAATACAATGCCCTGGTCCTCTAAAACAATGTCCCAACCATTTAGGGTTTCTTTTATGAAGGTGCATGAGTAAGTCTTCTCAGGATTTTCCACAGTGGCGCTTTGGAATGCTGATATTGCCTCTTGATCCCACTGTTCTTGGTTGTTGCTTATTTCCCCAAATGTACAAGCTATACTGAAGCGTGGCTGAGCATGGAATTCCTTGCAGAGGTAGCAGGTCTTGACAGAAGGTATCCTGGCCTCATTGCCAAAGTCTATGAACTGAACATTGAGTGTCCCATCATCGAACATCTGCTCAACAACAGCACGATACCAAGAACCATCATCTGGAAACTCTGCACTTATCAAATTACCAACATTCAGGCTGTCAAACACAACCGGACCGGAAAACACCCCCCCCGGATCGTTGAGCTTCTCTGCAATGGTGTATATGTCCTTCTGATCCTGTTTGAGTTGAACAAAAAACCTTGAGGGGTTCCTGAAATCTGAAACGTGCACAGCAGAGGTTAATCCTTGCTTTAAAAGCCTTAGGGGAAGGTCTTCCAGCGTTGCATTTGGGAAGGTATTGCTCGATATCATGGAAGGATTCACAGGTTCACCTGCGTCCACCAAGGCGGATTGTACAGATAGTCTGCTCGTCTTCAGGCCATTTCTGGCGCACGGTTTGTTTTGTGGGATCTCCAGTGTGCGATGTTGGGCGCTTGAAGGCTGCGAGGCAACAGGCCCTGAGCCAGTCTTGTTTCTCACCGTCACTGAATCAACATCTAGATCGTGGGTTGAGAGACTGTATCCAGGTGTTACCCGTGGGACCGGAGTGACGTCCAGCAGGTTTTCAGACTGCGACTCTGGCATTTGAGTGAGCAGGTTGCACATACTCTGAAGAGGGGTTCTCATGTCTACCATGCAACACACAAAACCTTGTGGGTTGCATGTTGTGGCTTTGACCATGCATTTCAACTCGTCCTTTGAGAACTCTATAGCATCTATGATCTTGTTGAATTCTTGTGTGGCGCGGTCGGTCCAAAGAGCTGCAGTGGGGCAGGCAGGGTGCAGTGGGTTGTGCAAAGCACACTGAAAGGCATACGCATTTGAATGCATGAAGCGTGGCTCAATAGGGCGTAGGTCATGCAGAGGAACTTTTTCAGTGTGACCATAGTCTATGAACCGGACAACCACAATTGACTGCTGGTTGTCAATTATTCTAACACGGTACCACATGTTGTTATCTGATCTCCGGGCAACACAGAAATCATTGCAGGGCTTTTCAACGCTAGAATCCTCATAATACTTTTGCAGATCGTCCATAAGGTGCCGAAGAGATTCTTTGTGTTCCAATTGTTGACAGAAAAACTTTGCTGGACTTTCAATGCAAGATACGTTGACAGACACAATGCTCCCTACTGGTAAGAATTGTTCACTTATCGTAATTTTCTGTCCATTGCCATGTCCGTTCTGCGGCACATTTTCCCTTTTATGCAGAGACGGATTGGGCCAGCATTTCCAGTCAACACATTTGTTGTCAGCCATTATCCCGTTTGCTGGTGGCTTGGCGAACTCAGGTGACATGCTACATTGCAAGAATCTACTTGTCAAGTCAACCTTGGGGCTGTACCTTTCTTCCATGTCATCTGTATCCGTGTCATTTTCAGGAGCAGAATCCGAAGATGCATTGCTTGAGTCTGGAAGACCCATTGATTCCCCCATAAAATAAGCATTCATGCATTCCGCCTCAGCTCCAAATAACGTGACATCATAGATATCTTTCACTGCATCATGGCACTCAAATCTAGCCACAACAACCTGCCGCGTCAGAGATTTCAGAACATCTATTTGATCTTTGCGCCAAGTCGTACCCTGCGCTCCATGGATGGCGCAGTGGTACGTGACCACCGGTATCCGGAGGAAGCGCTCGTGCAGATGTCGCACTTCAGACATCGGAATCTGTTGGGTCTCACCGCAATCTACATGCAGCACTTCCACAAGGCCAACAGCATTCGCCACGGCCTGGGTCAGTTGAGAACGCTGCCATGTGCCGTCAGTACTTCTGGTGGCACACGGGGAACCATTGGCCCAAGGTCGGCCCGGCATCAGAGCAGAACTTCCATTGTAGTGCAGCTGCATCTGATGGGAAAGCTTCTTCAGCTCTTTGGAGAATATAGTGAGTTTACAGAACAAGCTCAGCGGATTTGTCACTTGTGTGACCTCGATGTTTTCAAAGAGGGCCGATTGCAGTTCGAGGTACAGGTACTGTCCAGCCGCCCCCTTTGCACAGACGCCATTAGAAGCTACAGGGCTTAATGAGCAGGGCGTGGAAGGTGTGGTGGTGGGATCTAGAGATGAGAGCACCAGGCCTTTGAAGTGGCTAGCTTCAATCTTCCGGGCCATCCGACCCCGGGATAGAAAATTGGCTATCAATGGAATGTCAAGGAGGATTACCCGGTCCGGCATCAGTACATCTTCAACCAATCCACTAATTGGCTTCCCAATCACAGATTTCAAAAATATTTTTGCTTTTTCTGACCATTTCTGTTCAAAGGGAAGAATATTAGCTATAAAGCACGTTTCTAACGTATATGGCGAGGGAGGACTTCTACTTTGGCGTCGTTGTAAGACGCGTCCCTGTGCACGGTTGGCTTGGGAGTCACCGTTGGGGTTGATTTGATCAGACACCAATTCCTCAATCTCTTTCTCCGTACTCCCTTTATCGTCGCAGCCGATGTCCACCAAGAGTTCCACCAGACCAGCGTCGCTCTTAAAACATACTTTTTTAATCACGAACACTAACTCAGATCCTGCCGTAGGAGGTTCAGATATTGAACACATTTTCACGTCCATATCATTTCAAATGTCACCTGCAAAGAAAAAACGCATATGCTTAGCTGGCAATTAATCCTTAACTTCAAAAAACAAAAAAAGCCTACGATTAGCAAAGTCCGAGTACTCTACTTTAGAAAGTTAAATTGTGTTGCGTTGAGGTTTCTACCTACATAAGACCAATTCTTGTTCCAATTCTTCATCGGTGCTTCGTCAAAACGATACCCAAAAGTCTAACTCCGGACTAATAATTCGTGATGTTGACACAGAAGACAAAACAAAACACCAGTTGTACGTATTACCTTGCAGTTGCGACAGAAACTTCGTTTCTTGATGAAACCCGCCTATTGTAGCTCTCTCTCTGTGTGACGTCCTTCGTTTTGATTGGACCACGGGAAAGTGGGCGCTGATTTGACTTGTCTTTATACGCCTCGATTCGCAGTGCTCTACAGTAGGGTCTGTAGCATAACTCTAATGAGAATAAGCGACACACTTCCGCACAAACTCAGCATTTCAACCAACCTTAGACCGTTAGGAAAGATGGCCTATATAGGCGTACTCTGCAATTTAGGGTCGTTTCAGACAGCGATGGGGATTCATGTAGATTGTGATGGTGTTTGTTTTTTTTGTTCTCTACTACCCAGTGCTAATTTCTCCACTTTTAATTTATCAATACAAGGGTCAGGACTTGGTTGGACATGACAAGGGCTAACTTACTGTCATTGTAGATGATATGATGTAATGCATTCCCTTTTGGTCAAAAAGGGCCAGGATAGCATAGTGGTAAGGGTGTTTGCTAAATGCCTCTCCTGGATCACTGCATGGTAATGAAGTTGTGTAATACAAAAGGCCCGCAGTCATATCTAATGCAGGATCATACAGTCCATATAGGAGACACGATGTCCTAGAAAAAGATTTTCTACAATAATGGATGAATAATTGATTAATGTGCAGGGTATTGAAGGATGGGGCATTTCATTTGGCGTCTATATTTAGACTGTCTCTCCGTGTGTGCGATAAGAGCTGAAACTGATACATGATGATTCCTATCAATAGACCGACGGAGCGTATTCCTTGCAGGGGATCCTAAAATCAATCACAAACAGGTGTGTGCGCAAACCGCGCACGGAAACGATTATTTCCCGTGTTTGGGCCAAACTCGAACATCCGGCGTTGGATTTCTGCAAGGCGAAATGTTTGTTATACAACATGGAATCTGAGACATGACGTGATTTCCTAATAGGCCAATGTGTTGTTGCAAGAATGGCTGTTTTTGTTTTGTTTTTGCACTGGCTTGTATCTCGTGATATCCGTGTGGTCGTATTACACACAACAAATGTCAATGTTGCTTTGGCGCAGTTTTTCAAACATTAAAGCAGGGTTGACCTGCCCATCCAACAGATATGGCTGCACTGTTTAGACGGTGACACCACACTGAGAGCGAGGACAAGGATGATTTGTATTGGGTATTTAACATTGCTTGTAATTAAGGGCTTTGCCTACTGTGTTTGATCCCCAATCTAACTAGCAAGAGTCCTAGCCCCTACCTGCTCCTCAAAGACATGCATCTGGACTCACTTAAGATTATAATCTCTCCAAACTGCTAAGTAAAAGCAATAAGATGGATGTCTGTGCTGCATCAATTCAAAATCAAGGTCCTCTAGTCCAGCTCGTCTCAAACTGTGGGAGGCCAGGGCACGCACACCAGGAACCAGTCGGCGTCCGCGCCACTGTGTCTTTTGAAAAAGCCCATTGAAGTTTTATTTAGTTTCAGTCACTACAGAAGTCATTTGGTGCAACACATGCCACATGTAGAAAATAACAGAACAAAAAAACACACTCACTTTGTGGGTTGGGTTTTTCATATAAACATCTACCAGGCGAGCAGGTGTTGACATGGCGATCCCTCTGTCCGGGGCCACGTCGTCGTCGTCGCCGGCGGCGGCGGCGGCGGCGGAGGACGGTTCGGCAGGCGTCCCCTCG
>JAOPJJ010000114.1:12839641-12852470 GCA_027122795.1 Enchelyopus cimbrius
ACGTTTCACATGCCAAGTCTAGGTCTATCAATGCCAAAAGTCAAAGGACCAGATGTTGATTTCAGTGTTTCAAAGACAGATGTGGACATAACATTACCCAAAGCTAAAGCTGAAGTTAACATTCCCGATGTTGACCTATCACCTGCTATGGTAGGAGTTAAAGGGCCTGAGATTGACTTAAGACTGAAAGATGGTAAAGGATCTCCGTCCAAGTTTAAAATGCCTACGTTAAAATTTCCCAAATTTGGAGCTGCCACACCGAATATTTCTCTGGAAATACCTGAGGTGGAGAAAGAAGTTACAGTTGACGGAGAGCTGAACGTCCCTAAAGACAAAGTGGACATAACAGCACCTCAGGTGAATTTCGAAGGACCTTCCATGCATCTTGAGAGCACAGACATTGAAGGTACAGGGAAAGGAAGCACGTTTAAAATGCCAAATTTGGGTATTTCAATGCCAAAAGCAGATTTTGATTTGAGTTTATCCAAGCCTGATGTAAACATAACATTACCCATGGTTAAAGCTGAAGTTACCATTCCTGATGTCAACCTACCATCAGCTAAGGTCGAAGTTAAGGGACCTGAGATTGAGACAGATGTAGATGGGTCATGCAAGTTTAAAATGCCTACATTCAAACTACCAAAGTTTGGAACAGGATCGTCAGTCATTACTGCAGAAATACCTGACGTTGGTGAACAAATCAAATTTGATGCAGAGCTGAACATTCCCAAAGCCACAGTGGATATTACAGCACCAAAAGTTGAACTGGAAGGACCTTCCATCGATCTCAAAAGCACAGGACCTGATGGTGGTAAGAAAGGAAGCACGTTTCACATGCCAAGTCTAGGTCTGTCGATGCCAAAAGTCAAAGGACCAGATGTTGATTTCAGTGTTTCAAAGACAGATGTGGACATGACATTACCCAACGCTAAAGCTGAAGTTAACATTCCCGATGTTGACCTATCACCTGCTATGGTAGGAGTTAAAGGGCCTGAGTTTGACTTAAAAGTGAAAGATGGTAATGTGTCTCCGTCCAAGTTTAAAATGCCTACGTTAACATTTCCCAAATTTGGAGCTGCTTCACCGAATATTTCTCTGGAAATACCTGAGGTGGAGAAAGAAGTTACAGTTGATGGAGAGCTGAACGTTCCTGAAGATAGAGTGGACATAACAGTACCTGAAGTTGATATCGAAATACCTTCCATGGATTTTGAGAACACAGGCATTGAAGGAACAGTGAGAGGAAGCATGTTTAAAATGCCAAATTTGGGTATTTCAATGCCAAAAACGAAAGAACCAGATTTTCATTTGAGTTTATCCAAGCCTGATGTAGACATAACATTACCCACGGGTAAAGCTGAAGTTACCATTCCTGATGTCGACCTACCATCAGCTAAGGTCGAAGTTAAGGGACCTGAGATTGAGACAGATGTAGATGGTTCATACAAGTTTAAAATGCCTACATTCAAATTTCCCAAATTTGGAGCTGCTTCACCGAATATATCTTTGGAAAAACCTGAGTTGGAGAAAGAAGTTACACTTGATGGCGAGCTGAACATTCCTGAAGACGGATTGGAAATAACAGCACCTAAAGTGGATATCATAGGACCTTCCATAGATCTTGAGAGTACAGGCATTGAAGGTACAGGGAAAGGAAGCACGTTTAAAATGCCACGTTTGGGTACTCCAATGGCAAAAGTGAAAGGACCAGATTTTGATTTGAGCCTATCCAAGCCTTGTGTAGACATTACACAACCGAAGGCTAAAGCTGAAGGTACCTTTCATGATGATGACCTACCATCGGCAAAATGTGGAGGTGACGGCACTGAGATTGAAGGACATTTTGAAGTTTGCGCACATAGCTTTAGTATGAAGGCTCCATCTGTCAATATGACAAAGACCAAAGGGACATACTTTGGCAGAAAAGACTTCAAGTATGAAAAGACAGAAAGTGTAACAATGCCAACAGATGAATTCCAAGGAAAAGAAGCTCAGATCGATATTTCTATAACTCCTGAGACTGCAAGTCCAGTCAATGGCTCATCCAGCAAATTCAAACTTTCGTCATTTAAGATGCAAAGACTCAGCTTTGCTAAAGCTAAGCCTGAAGATATATATTTACCTGTTGAAACAGAGTGTGATGATCAGATAGAACCTCGGGAACCAGATAACTCCTTAAAAACATACGTTGGGCCTTTGCATGAGCAAACAGATGTATCTGATTTTCCAACCTCAGAGGGATTGGATAGAAAATGTGCCTCCTCAAATGAGGAAATGGTGGTCCCAAAGAAAGACATTGTTACATTCCAACCAGAAAAGCGAAATACTTTACAAACCAATGTGGAGGCAGTGGAGAGAGAAACCGAAGTCAGAGCTCAATCAATGAGTCCCGAGCCTGTTGGTTGGCTGAAGTTCCACAGGTCTGGATTGTTCCCTACAACGGATGAGAGCCTAGACAGCCTGGGCGAGGATCAGAGCACAGCCAGCTCGCTTCAGACCTCCGATGCCTTTGCCGACACCAACTCTATGGCCAGGAGTGAACCGACAGGTGCGTCCTTCATATCCCCATCCAAGGTCACTGTCAAATACTCTAGTCCTGATACTGCTGTGGAACTGGGAGAGGTTCACAGCAGCATCATCACCTCCACTACAAGGAGTGCTCAGATCTCATTTGAACCCAACCTTCCAGAAAAGATCACTATCCTGTCTTCAGGGGTTTCCTCTTCCTCTGTGGACACTCTTAAACTGGAATCTGATCAAATTCACGTAACCAAGTCCAATATCCAGGCTACACCTCAAGTGCTGAAAAGCACAATACTAACAAGCTACAATGTCCAATCCCCATTAGATGTCTCCATGAACCCTGAGTTCAGAGAGGCTGTGTCGTGGTCTCTAGGAGAGCCCCAAGAGAACAACAGCGCCTCCAGTATAGAGAGGCACATTACCAGGGAAAACTCCAGCCAGGAAAGGATAACTTTGAGCAGGCAAACTGTAGTCTTAACCCAGCAGCTGACAAGACGGGGGGACCAAGTGGAACCCATCTCTGACGAAACAGCCTGCTCCATTCAGCGACTCAGAGACACAGTTCACTCAGAGAAGATGAGATTTTTTGATGGAACTCAACCATAAGGAGATATGTTGATGTTTATGGTAAAAGCTCACAGAGAGTTTAACTTGGGAGCAGAGGATCATCAAGAAAAAAATAAAATAAATCATTAGAAAGGCTCAAAAGCAGTAGTTGTGTGTAATTGCAATGTGTGTCTTTCAATCTGGGAAAATATGATAATCAAAGTCCTTGACCTGAAAATAAATACAATGAGTCATAAAACACACAAGTATCTCAACAAAACACTAGTATCTCAACAAATACATTTACTCCGTACTCGAGTGCTTTCATGCAGAATGGATTGGCTGAATGGATCCAACAATAAAAAAGTATATAACGCTATCTAAAACAAAACAAAATACATTCTTTGCTGTTTATTAGATCAATGTGAATTATGCTTGGACCACAACTATATTGTATACATGTTTGGCTAAATGTAAGCATTACACAATTAAAATATATGTATGTATCGGTAAACGCATAGCTTAAGTACAATGCTTAATAACAATGTTTTTAATCAAGGTTTATTTGATTAATATTGAAATAATGGAAATCTATGAATACTATAATGAAAATCTATTAATATTTTTGTTAATTAATACTTTTGTTCATTTCGATTTCGTTTTTGTGATTACTCCTATTTTACTTCGATGTATTCATCATTGACTTCCACATCTTGCAATGTCATATTGAATAAATGAATGAACTGTAATATTTCTCCTGGCTCTCTGGTTCCTGGTAGGCCTGGGTGTATAGGCCGGTGGAGCGTTTCTCTTCTCGCTATGGGGAAGGTGGAAGGTATAGAACTGTGCTTGCGCCACTCGGAGGAAGTTGGTCGGTGGATCATTCTGTTTCTCCCTCTCGGGGTTGGAAGGGAGGAGTCAACACGAGAGCGCCAGTTGGTAGGCCTGGTGTGAAGCTCTGCTTCTACCACTAGGGAGAACTCTCAGCTCAATGATACATCTACAAAGATTCAACTTTTGTCACATTGGACGTACACATACATGTGGAACACTTATTGCGTTTGCGTTTGTTTGATGAAATAAAGTGTTTACATTAAGCTTCACATTGAAGAACTTCACATTGAAGGTGCGATGTGTGTGTGCTTGTGCGTGCCTGCGTGTGCGTGCTATGTCTCACTGAGCACACGTAATGAGTCGCTGGTCTTGGACCGACAAACACTCCCCACTGTTGAGCTCTCTCAACCACACTCGGAAACAATCCCGGAATTTCGTCTTCGACCAGGAAACGGTAGGAAATGTAGGCCTATTTTGTGTTTATATGGATCAGGATTTCTCAGTAAATGTAACGTGAGGTGGAGGTAGAGACGGTCTATATTATAGACTATAGAGATGATAGGTTATGAATATTAAGGGTTATATCAGTAGTCATAACGTATATATCTTTAACTAATATTTAATCTACATATATCTGTACTTTATAAGTATATACATATCAATATGTATATCGAATATTTATATTAGATAATAGACATAAGGACTATAGCCTATAGTATGCGGTTTATATGGGAAATATATCAAAGGGCTGGGACTACAGATACTATAGACTATAAACTATGGAATATAAAATAAACCAAATGAAACTGCAGCCGCTGTTTCCCCTGCAGCTGAACTTGGTGAGATGGTGGAGTCTGGTAACTTATGTCACCTGATAAATAACTACATATTAACCCGAGACAAGGGTTTTAGTACACTACAAAAACACCGAACGCTTACCCACTTGGTAACATTCATAATACTGCAAATGCAAGGGCTGTCATCTGTTCGCTCATTCGCATTCTCTATTGGAATACCTCTTGATTTGGGAGACATTTATTTACATGCTCATCTTTGAGATCTGCACTTTGATATATTGAATTTGTTTAATTTTAATCTGTAATATGTAATAAATGATTGCCCTCCACAAACATCTTACATTTCCAAATGTGGGGTAAATGGGGAAATGAATGGGGCAGCCAAGAAGCTCGCGTCCGTCGGCAAGCGCCTCTCAGCGCCTCACTGGCCAAACCACGCCCCCTCTGGCCAAAGAGCGCAACAGCAGCTGTTTTCTAATGAGCTGAAGCGACGTGTAGCTCACGTTAGTCTGGTGACCTCGGCCCCTGCTGGTGTTAAGCAGAGTACTGGCGCTTTGGTTTCAGTGTACGGTTACTCTTCTTGTTGAAGGGTTAGCTGGTGAAACCAGATGCAAACCTCATTGATCATTAACGCCCTTTCCTGTTGAACTACTAGTCAACTTCAAATTATAAATAACTATAACCGTACAGTTTATACATACATTCACACAACACTCTAAATAACACTATAATATAATATATATATATATATATAATAACAGTACTAAAGATTATATATGCATATACGACACAATATAAATAACTGCTACAGATTATAAATCCTAGAAGACACACTTGGAGCTGAAGCTAAATGCGTGTTAGCGCTCAGGAGAATGGGTTAGGGTTAGGGTTAGGGTTAGGTTAGGGTTAGGTTAGGGTTAGGGTTAGGTTAGGGCGCTCAGGAGAATGGGTTAGGGTTAGGGTTAGGTTAGGTTAGGGTTAGGGTTAGGTTAGGGCGCTCAGGAGAATGGGTTAGGGTTAGGTTAGGTTAGGGCGCTCAGGAGAATGACTCCATTTGATTGGTCCAATTGGTGGTCTGGGCTTACATGTCATCACTGGGTACTGGGGGTTATTAACTGGCCTTTTCACCAACCAGTTTCCCCAGTACGTGGTGGCCATGGGTGACATAGATCAGCGGTGATACCACAAACCACCGCATGACGCCCATCCTCTCAGCCAGGCCGCAGCGTTCCCGTGGCAACGGCTGCCAGCTTGGGGTCAAAACATTGTCCTAACAGAAGCACAGGCAGACACTTTTGGATGATTCAAACTTTATTTAGAGAGCACTGTTCATGTACAACTGTCAGGTTAAAAAGGATCTGTCAGTGACGGGAGGTGTCGAGATGCTTGAGCTGGTTGGGTGACCACAATACTAAATATCCTCTGTGGCTGTGTCTGGACAGCAAATGTTGCTCTTAAATAATGAAGATACATTTTATTGTATTTAGATCCACTGCTTTGGTGAGTGACTGAGTTACATATTCATAGGGTGAGAGTGACGGGTTGCAGGTGCAGCCGGCAGAATACAGATGAAAGGTCACAGAGAGGCGGAAGAACTCTGAATAAATCACGACTTATTTACATTTTATTTGTTAATGCTTTCGAGACACACACACACACACATACACACACACAGACACTGGCAGAAAAGGTGCTCTGAGCGCCGTGCATGATGACCACATACTAGTACCAATACTACTACTAGTAATACTACTACTCTAGTGTAGAACTGTGTTGATCTTTTTTAGTGTTTGTAGCGTCACATGCTAAGTCAGAACTGGATGCTAGTTGATTTTGCTAGGGCTAACAATGTGAAATTATTAATTAGTTGTGATTAAATATACAAGAAAACATAGATTTCTTGAAATACAAATGACATGTGTTGACACCATTCCCAAGGAGAAACTAATGTTTTTGTCAATAGAGCATGCTAGCCTTCGCTTAACATTTAGCATCTTAGTAAACTATAAAGTGCTAGCATTAGCCAGTGACTGGTGTGCTAATGTTAGCTATGCACTAAGGTTAGCTATGCATATATAGCATGCTAGCATTGGCTAACCATGTATCAACCTAGCAGCTACTTGTGTTATGTGTCGGTTTACTCAAATGCTGTATGAATGAATGCGCTCACTAAGCTAAACACTCAAGGATAGCTCTAACATTGTGTTAAAGCTTTGGGCGATGGCAGAGGTGATGAGCTCATTGGAGCCAGGAAACGAGGAGTTCAGTGGAGGAGGAGGGCAGGACAAGCAGGGTGCGAGCTCTCTCAAGGTGGGTCCCTTTAACATCACATGTTCACTGTTGGGCTGGGTTAGGGTTAGTGTGATGGGTTAGGGTTAGTGTGATGGGTTAGGGTCGGTGTTGATAGAATTTTGTCTGACAGTGTCTGACATTTGAAGCAGCTGCTGACATCCTGCTGTGACTGAGCAGAAGATGTTCTAAAAATAGAAAAAGTTAAATATTGATAGTGGGCTGTGGAAGTAGCATTTAGGAAATACACTTTGGGATTAACTAATAGTATCCATAGAGCTGTGTGTGTGTATATATATACATAAATATATATGTGTGTGTGTGTGTGTGTGTTTCTATCAAAAGGACTAACAAAGTAGGGGTTAGACAGTACAGATACATACTAACCAATACTAACCCCAAACCATACAAATGTATAATACCCTAACCCTATACCCTAACGCGAACAAGTACCCTAACCCCTGACTATCTAACCCTAACCCCAACCCCAACCCCAACCCTGAACCTAACCCTAACCCCAACCCTAAAGGCAGAGATACACCAACCCGACTCGAGCCAACAAACAACGTTCCCGGGCCCCCCCCCCCAACGTCTTGGGACACACCAAACCAATTTCACTCCAACCCTCTCGAACTCCTCCAGACGCCCAACCGTCGTGTTGGTGTATCTCTGCCTTAACAGGTACCCTAACCCAGTAGCCTATGTGGATACTGGTTATTTGTCTTAATTTCCCTGGTGGTAACTCATAGCAACATAAGTCATAAGTAAAAACATGAGAACATGTTGATGACTGGTTTCCCAGATGTTTCCAGGTTCTAATGAACGGTTCCCCAAGCTGTCCAAGAGACTTCCCTCCATTGTGGTGGAGCCCATGGACTCCTCAGAGGTGGAGAGTGGAGAGCTGCGCTGGCCCCCCATGGAGACACAAGCCCTCCAACACACCACCCAGACCCCCCCCGGTGAGGGCAGCTTCTGTTCCTGCTGATAGGGTTCTGTTCCTGCTGATAGGTTAGGGTTCTGTTCCTGGGGTAAGGGTTAGGGTTCTGTTCCTGGGGTAAGGGTTCTGTTCCTGGGGTGAGGGTTAGAGTTCTGTTCCTGGGGTGAGGGTTAGGGTTCTGTTCCTGGGGTAAGGGTTCTGTTCCTGGAGTGAGGGTTAGGGTTCTGTTCCTGGGGTTAGGGTTCTCTTCCTGTAGCTAGGGTTAGGTTGTGTCTTAACTGTCAGGGTGTCAGCAGACTTCTCTGTCTTTCAGGTGAAGATCCACCAGGGGCCCAGCAGGAGACAGAGTGATCTCCTCATTATCCCAGCAGACCACAGAACACCTTCTCAGCTCCACCAGCAGACCTTAACATTTAGAATACAGTTGATCATCATTGGTTCAAGCTCTGTTGGAAACAGATCAAATGAGCCTTACAACTAAGGGTTATTGGTAAATCTTAGGGTTAGGTTTAAATCTAGGGTTAGGGTTAGGGTTAGGGTTAGATGGACAGCACTCCCTGGGAGGATAGGAAAAACTCTAATACTACACACTTAAGAGACTATTTATTGTGTTCAGTGTCGTCGGTACATTCCACACCAGTATGTTTACAGTGTTGACTATTATTGTCAAAGTGAATGTATATATTTTAGCTTTTTCGTCAAATCTTTCGACAATAACTCTCGACAGACTAGATGTTTTAGGAAAAACTTACTTACCTTTGGCAGACATTTGTATTTATTTATTTATTCATTTATTTATTTAAAGATTTAATGCTTCAATTATTATGAAAAATAGTAAATATTTTCTAATTTCTTCAACCGTGTTTTTGCCGTTGTATGATTCAGCCATCCTTGTGCTCAGATTGTAAACACAGGCTGATGTTATAGTTTAAAGAATGAGACTAGTCTCACACTTTTTAGTGTTACACATAAACAGCAACCTACAGTATATTCACCACCAAAGGGCAAGCCTTGGACTCTAGCGCCCACTACTGTCAAGATGAAGGGTTCATCAATACAGAACGATACACAACAAAGAGGATTGTCAATCTATGAAGTAGCTCCGCCATTGTACTACAACATCTATCGTTTCCATGGAGATAGTGACGATGTCGCCTCGATGTCCAGTATCTTTTGTGACACTTCAAGAGGGGGGTTAGTTTTGATGATGATGAAGTGTGCTGTCATCACTTTCATCTCCATCCCCTGGGCTTCAAACAGGTCCTCTAACTTGAGAGAGAGAGAGAGAGAGAGAGCTTCCATCATCCTCCCCCTATGTAAAGTGGTGGTCACTGGGATCCACAGAGGGCTAGGTGCAAGGGGATAGGTTGAGGGCTAGGTGCTAAGTTGAGGGCTAGGTGCTAGGTTGAGGGCTAGGTGCTAGGTTGAGGGCTAGGTGCTAGGTTGAGGGCTAGGTGATAGGTTGAGGGCTATGTGCTAGGTTGAGGGCTAGGTGCTAGGTTGAGGGCTAGGTGATAGGTTGAGGGCTAGGTGCTAGGTTGAGGGCTAGGTGCTAGGTTGAGGGCTAGGTGCTAGGTTGAGGCCTAACCCTAACCCTACAATAACATTTAATATACAATAAAATACATACGATCAAAGTATATGCACATGTATATTTGTTTTATATCATATACACTATTCAACCAACTATATGACATCGAATACTCTACAAACAATTCATATACATTCTTATACATTGAAATTCTATACATTTAGATAATATACAATCAAATACTATTCAAACAAATGCAATACAATGAAATAAAATCAAATACTATCACATACATTCAAATCAACTCAAAAACAATACAAATAAACACTATATAATTTATTACAAAAAAAAACTCAATAATATCTCTCTATAATATCTATAAATATGTTATGATGTGAGCCATTTTTCCTCTCTCGTTTCGGGAAATAAACGAGTGACGCCACCGTCTCGTCTACCGTTTGGCAACAGCACCCCCACGGCTACACCACATCCGGTTACAGGTGTTGCACAGCGCCCCCACGGCTACACCACATCCGGTTACAGGTGTTGCACAGCACAGGTTGAAAAACAACGCTGACCAAAGTGTCTCTCGTGCGTCTAGGGAGTCTTCTTAACTTGTCTGCTGTACATTTAAGGAATGTCTATAAACGTAAGCAGCATATGTATTTATCTGACCAAATCTGTCCTCATCTGAACGCTTTAAGACGACAGATTTCTTTCCAATGGCAGCGGCTGCTTCACCTTTGGGTTGTGTCAAGGTGAGGCCAGGGGAAAGTGAAAGTTATTATATTATTGTATTATGTATTATTTATGTATTCTTGTCCAACATGCCTTGGTTATTGTTATTCTGAATGATTGCTCCCCCGATGACTCGCTTACGGTATCATCTGTGGCCAGATGATTGACGGCTAATTATGACGGCTAATTATCAGGTGCGTTTAAATGTCTATACCGGAACAACAGGACGTGTTTTGTTTGCATCTAGACAAAGACGGGGCAATCATATAGTTTATTTTATTTTATTCGGATAACATCGAATATCATATCGTTCGTTTCGTTTCATAGTTTATTCATTGGTTGATCGTTTGGAATTGTGCATCTTGATTTATGGATTTCGTTTGGGATCGCAATAAATTCCTTTGAATCATTTCATCTACGACTATTCGATTGAATGTGCGTCTTAAAGGTTTCGCCCCGATCTGGTATCGGCTCGTATTAAAGCCGACACATTTAAATTTGATACAATTGACGTTTAAATTTGACGTTTAAATTTGATACAATTGACGTGTACCCTTCAGAAACAGTTTCCTGGTTACTAATCCTGGTTACTAACCCTAAGTTTCCTGGTTACTAACCCTAACCCCACAAAATAGCAGTAGTTGGTCATATATCTTAGTCATAGACTGGAGAAACAGAGATAGTTCTATTCATTTTAACATTAGATTATTGTAATATTAAACGTTCTTTCTCTCAACTCTACACCTAACCCTAACCCAACCCACACCTGCACCGGATCAGAGGAAGGCTGTTGGTGTTGATTGCTGGTGAAGATGGAGGGTCATGGAAACGCTGAAGGTCCAGTGGGTTCCCCGGTCGATACCATCATGACCACGGATCCCCTGAAGACCTGGACAAGTAGGAAAAGTCAACAAGGTACCTCTTTATTAAATCATTTGTAGACAAAATCACAAATATGCTATCTTGTAATGGATACATCCCTTTGACCAGGATATTGATTATATTACGATGATAATAAATTGAATCTGCCAATCTTTTTTCCCTTTTAATTTCTCAAATGAATGTTTTGGTCAAAACACTTCTTCTTTGAATTATTTCTAATGGATACCGAGGTTAATCCAAACTGGCTAAACCAGTTTGCAGAGTTAAGATCAACTGAACAATGTCAGAGGGATAAGATCTTTATGTCTCCTGTTGATTCATGTTTAGCCAACATAAAACTTGTCCTGACACCAACCCCACTGTACTCTTCACTTCCAATCAGGGCTAAACCAAGGGTGAAACTATTTGGAGGGAGGGAGGGAGGGAGGGAGGGAGAGGGAGAGAGAGAGCACTCTGAAGAATGCCTTTCTGTTTGCCAGGATGGAGTGGAGGTTCTTCCATGACCTCCCCTCTGAAGAACATGGGTGCATTGTTCCAGAAGAGAGGAGATGAAGGGACGGCATCGACCAAGAGGAAACGTCTCAAACATTCTGTAACCCTCCCAGGTAGACTTCTCCTACCTCCCAGGTAGACCTCTCCTACCTCCCAGGTAGACCTCTCCTACCTCCTAGGTAGACCAGGTAGACCTCTCCTACCTGGGAGACTTTAAACTCTACTATCACATTCTGTAACACGAGTATAACAATAACAACACGTATATAATGTTCTCCAACACTTGATGATCACATTGTAAGCTCTGTAGTATGACCTTCTGGCTGTCACGGGTGAATATGATATGAAATAATGAATAATAAGAAGAAATAATGAATGCGTGCGTGTTGTGTAGAACTGTCGTCGCAGGACAGGCTGTTCAGCATGAAGTCGATCCAACGCAGCTTGAGATTCAGCAAGAGACACGGAGGGGAGGAGCAGAAGACGGAAAAGGTGCTGCCCTCAGAGCTCCCACAGACGGAGAACCACCAGATGAATGAAGAGAGGGAGGAAATAGCCGAGTCCTACACACCTCCGCAGCTCCTTCATATCCCGCTGTCAGGTATGGCTCTCTGCTGCTGGGGGGGATCAGTCACCTCCTTCATCAAGTTAGGGTTAGGAACAGTACACTATTATAAAGACTAGAGTTTAGAACAATACACTATTATAAAGACTAGAGTTTAGAACGGTACACTATTATAAAGAGTAGAGTTTAGAACGGTACACTATTATAAAGACTAGAGTAGAGTTTAGAACAGTACACTATTATAAAGAGTAGATTTTAGAACAGTACACTATTATAAAGAGTAGATTTTAGAAAAGTACACTATTATAAAGAGTAGAGTTTAGAACAGTACACTATTATAAAGAGTAAAGAGTTTAGAAAAGTATACTATTATAAAGAGTTTAGAACAGTACACTATTATAAAGAGTAAAGAGTTTAGAACAGTATACTATTATAAAGAGTAGAGTTTAGAACAGTACACTATTATAAAGAGTAGAGTTTAGAACAGTACACTATTATAAAGACTAGGGTTTAGAACAGTACACTATTATAAAGACTAGAGTTTAGAACAGTACACTATTATAAAGAGTAGAGTTTAGAACGGTACACTATTATAAAGACTAGAGTTTAGAACAGTACACTATTATAAAGAGTAGAGTTTAGAACAGTACACTATTATAAAGAGTAGAGTTTAGAACAGTACACTATTATAAAGA
>JAOPJJ010000114.1:12916519-12932882 GCA_027122795.1 Enchelyopus cimbrius
GTGGTATAGCAGATAAACGTAGCTGTGGTATAGCAGATATAGCTAGCTGTGGTGTGGTAGATATAGCTAGCTGTGGTATAGCAGATAAACGTAGCTGTGGTATAGCAGATATAGCTAGCTGTGGTGTGGTAGATATAGCTAGCTGTGGTGTGGCAGCTTTCACAGGTGGACCAATAGGAAGGCAGATGGCTGTGCTCCCAAACCTGACAGACGAGTTGGTGTTTACTGACTGGCATCCTGTACTGGGAGTGCCTCACCTGATGGTTAGTTGTAGGGATGCTTCCTGTGACGGGGTGATCCTCTTCTTGTATCAGGAAGTCTAACGAACACATAATGAAGACCATTATTGTTTACTTTGTAAGTTAATGGTCTGTGAAAGTAGTTTGGATTTGAGGATTGGTTTACATGAGTCCTTATTGTGTCAGCGCGTTCAGGTGTGTTCTGTACTGTCTAATAACATTGGGAATTACGATTGTTATGGACAGGATAAGCGAGACATGATATTTTCAAACTGTGCCGGGCCTTATCAGCATCATCTGGAGTCTGGACTGCCTGGTGCTCGGACCGGTAATCCTAATCTGTCAGAATCCAAAGTAATCAGATGATCATATTTTGGCAAAGTTGTTGCTTTGGTGTTTTGATGAATTACAAATCAGCGAGTAGAGTGAATCCTGCAGCGAGCCAAATCATTTCTAGGTCACGGGCTGTCAAAGGGCCGGAGTCGCATGCCATTTATATCCCTCTCCCCGGTCCCCCCTCCCTCCTCCCTATAGAACTTGGTTGGCTTTACTCTCAGGAGTGAAGCTGCCTGTGGCTGTAGCCATCTCAGTCTGTCCTTATGTTTCGCCAGATGTCTGCGAGTTCTCCCAAAATGCATCGCTTTTGTTTGAAGCACTCCTCGTCGTTATGGGAGAGCAATGAAGGAACATGAAAGCAATGAAAATGTTACAATAATAAGGTCAGTTATGTGGGATGGTGAATTCCATGTTGACATTCATCATTTGGTTTCCTCTCCATAAGAAAGATTTTAAAGGAGCGGGGGAATTGTGTAACTGCATGAGATGGCCTCACAGGAAGAGGATAGGGCAGAGAACGTTTGGATGCTGTATTTGAGGTCTAACTGTGACTCCTGTGTTTCTGGCAGGGAGCTGACCCGGGCTTCAGGAAAAGACCATCAACCGCCAGGATTTGTCCTCTACAAGGGAATACACAGGATGAACGCAGAACTGGAATGACCTTTTGAATGGGGTATTTTTTTCTCCTGGAGGTGACCATATCAGCGATGAGAGGGGGTGTATAATGGCCAAAAACAAAGATGCTCGCCCCCCCACGTTTGCCGTCAGTGTGGTGGGGTTGTCAGGCACCGAGAAGGACAAGGGAAACTGCGGCGTGGGAAAGTCCTGTCTCTGTAACCGCTACATACGGTCGGACGCAGACAGCTACTACCCCGAGCACACGTCGGTCCTCAGCACCATAGACTTCGGGGGTCGCGTTGTGAACAATGACCACTTCCTGTACTGGGGGGAAGTGCTGCACCACGGCGACGACGGGCAGGACTGTAAGGTCCATCTCATTGAGCAGACGGAGTTCATCGACGACCAGACCTTCCTCCCGCACCGCAGCACCAACCTGCAGCCCTACTCCAAGAGGGCGGCGGCGGCCAAGCTGCAGTCGGCGGAGAAGCTCATGTACATCTGCACCGACCAGCTGGGCCTGGAGCAGGACTTTGACCAGAGGCAGATGCCCGACGGGAAGCTGGCGGTCGACGGCTTCATGCTCTGCGTCGACGTCAGCAAGGGCTGCAACAGGAAATTTGACGACCAGCTGAAGTTCGTGGGCAGCCTCTACGCGCAGATCACCAAGTCGAAGAAGCCCATCGTCCTCGCCGCCACCAAGTGCGACGAGTGCGTGGAGCAGCACCTGAGGGACCTGCAGGCCTTCGCCGCCAGCAAGAAGAACGTGGTGGTGGTGGAGACGTCGGCGCGCACCAGCACCAACGTGGACCTCTGCTTCCACGCCCTCATCCAGCAGATGGACAAGACGCGAGGGAAGCCCAAGACCGTGTCTTACCTGGAGGCCTACAAGGTCCAGAGGCAGCAGGTTGCCATGGTGACGGACCGGTTCGAGAAGATGGTGTTGCAAACTGTGCGGGACTACCACATCACGTGGAAGACGGTGATGAACACGCTGAAGGGACAGCCGGACTACGAGGACTACATCGTCATGGAGGGCACCCGGAAGGCCCGCAGCACCTTCAGCCGGCACATCGCGCAGCTCAAACAGGAGCACATAAGGAGGCGCAGGGAGGAGTACCTCACCTCCCTGCCCAAGACCCTCAACAACCTCCTCAACAACCTGGAAGAGATCGAGAACCTCACTTGGTCCGAGGCCCAGAGCCTGATCCGGAGCCGGCAAGACTTCCAGTGCTGGTTCGTGGTGTTGGAGCACCCGCCTTGGGACGAGTCGGACCACATCGACAACAACGACCGCCGCGTGCCCTTTGACCTGCTGAAGACGCAGGACGGCGAGCGCATCTTCCAGAACCACGTGCAGCACTTGTTCTCCGAGAAAAGGCGGGTGGAGATGAAGGACCGCTTCAAGAAGACCCTGGAGCGCGTCCACTTCATCGGCGCAGGGCAGCCCTGGGAGGAGGTCATGTGCTTCGTCATGGAGGACGAGGCCTACAAGTACATCACAGAGTCCGACCGGCGGGACGTCTACAGCCGGCACCAGGTGGAGATAGTGGAGCGCGCCAAAGAAGACTTTCAGGAGATGCTCTTCGAACACGCGGAGCTCTTCTATGACCTGGATCTGAACGCCACGCCCAGCTGCGACAAGATGAGCGAGATCCACTGCGTGCTGAACGAGGAGCCCAGGTACCGGGCGCTTCAGAAGCTGGTCCCCGACCGCGAGTCTCTCCTCCTGAAACACATAGGCTTCGTCTACCACCCCACCAAGCAGACGTGTCTGAGCGGCCAAAGCTGCGTCGACCTAAAGGTGGAACAGGTGTTGGCCAACCGCCTGACGCAGCTGGACCTGGGACGCTCCAACCACTACTACAGCACCCCAAACATCGACAAGATCAACCTCTGCTTACTGGGCAAGGAGGGTCTGGCCCAGGAACTGGCCAACGAGATCCGAGCTCAGTCCACGGATAACGAGTACGCGCTGGACGGTAAGATCTACGAGCTGGACTTGCTCCCGGTGGACGTCAACTCCACGCTGCTCTTCAGCCACAACTGGGTGTCCACCTTCAAACCCCACGGCTGCTTCTGCGTCTTCCACTCCATCGAGAGCCTGAACGGGGTGGGCGACTGCATCGGCCGGATCCGAGCGGAGATCGCGCAGAGCCGGAGGGAGCGCTTCGCCCAGCCGCTTCCTTTCATCCTGGTGCTGGCCAATCAGAGAGACGCGGTGTGTAAAAACACGCCCATCCTGCGTCACCAGGGCCAGCAGCTAGCCAATAAGCTGCAGTGCACGTTTGTCGACATTCCGTCGGGGGCGTTCCCCCGGAAATTCAACGAGCAGCAGGTCAAGCAGGCGCTGAGGGCCGTGCTGGAGGGGCTTAAGACCAACTCAGACGTCCTGAGCCCCCTGCCCTCCATCAAGGACATGTCCGAGACGGACCTGCGGATCGTCATGTGCGCCATGTGCTGGGACCCCTTCAGCGTGGACCTCATCCTCTCCCCCTTCCTGGACTCCCAGAGCTGCAGCGCGGGGCAGCCCGGCCAGAGCAACACCCTCATCCTGGACAAGATCATCGGAGACACCCGGAGGAGGATCCAGGTGACGGTCCTGTCGTACCACAGCTCCATCGGCGTGCGCAAGGACGAGCTGGTCCACGGCTACATCCTGGTGTACTCCGCCAAGCGCAAGGCCTCCATGGCCACGCTGCGGGCTTTCCTGGCCGAGGTGCAGGACGTCATCCCCGTCCAGATGGTGGCGGTCACCGACAGCCAGGCCGACTTCTTTGAGAACGACGCCATCAAAGAGCTGATGACGGAAGGAGAGCACATCGCCACGGAGATCGCGGCCAAGTTCACGGCGCTGTACTCGCTGTCCCAGTACCACCGGCAGACGGAGGTGTTCACGCCGTTCTTCAACCAGGTGCTGGAAAGGAAGCCGGGCATCGAGAACGCCTTCATGCAGGACAGCTCCTCCAGGGACTGCTCCACCACCACCGCCGCCAGCGAGGACGTGTTCCCCTCCTCGCCCCACAGCCACTCCCCCGCCTACAACCCCTACTACGACTCCGAGGAAGACACGGAGGCCCCGCCCCCCTACAGCCCCATCGGGGACGACGTCCAGCTGCTGCCCACGCCCAGCGAGCGCGCCCGCTACCGCATCGACCTGGAGGGCAACGAGTACCCCGTCCACAGCACGCCCAACAACGACCACGACCGGAACCACAAAGTGCCCCCCCCGGTGCTGCCCAAGCCGGTTCTCCCCAAGCCCACCGTGAAGAAGCTGGACCCCAACCTGGTGCGCACCATCGAGGCGGGGATGCGCAGCACCCGGCGCTCGCCCCGCGGCACGCTGGTCCGCGGGGACGACCCGGAGGTGTCCGACAACTACGCCGACCCGGTGGACACCCTGCTGAGGGCCAAGGGCTACAACAGCGAGGACATCTACGCCGTGCCCGAGGACATGCAGCGCCGCGCGGGGCAGGGCCGCGCGGGGCTGGACCGCGGCTCCCTGGGGGGAGGACTGCACGGAGGGGGAGGGGAGGAGGAGAACGGCCTGGACGGCAGGCCGCACGGCGCCCGCCGCCCCTCCAAGTACAAGCACCGCTCCAAGATCCTGTTCAGCAAGACCAAGGCCTACCAGCGGCGCTTCCACTCGGACAGCGACGGGGAGGAGTCGGGGCGCGCCACGCAGAAGAAGAAGAAAGGCCGCGCCCACCGAGGCAGCGAGGAGGACCCCCTGCTGTCACCCACCGACGGCTGGAAGGGAGGCATCGACAACCCCGCCATAACCTCTGACCCCGAGCAGGACGACAAGAAGATGAAGAAGAAGAAGACCTCCAAGACCCCCAAGGAGAAGAAGGTAGGTGTGGTCTAGAAGGTTTGGGTGTGGTCTAGAAAGAACCCCTCTAGACCGCACCCAAGAGGGGGTGGGTGCGGTCTAGAGAGGGTGGGGGTGGTGTTGAAGGTGGGTGTGGTCTAGAGCAGCGGTCCCACACCACCGGTCCGCGGACCGGTTTCTTAACCGGTCCGTAGGCAACATGAGTAAAACATTTTTTAGTAAATGCAAAAAAAGTTAAGTAAATAAAAGTACATGCAAAAAAATACTTTGCAATACTGTAACTCTTTTACATGCCATAAGTCTTTGCAGTGGTTAGATTGCATGGCAAGGTCTTAATTTCTTTTCTTAGGCATGACCAGAACCATATCACTGTATGTGATAATGATGAATAGCAATGAATAGCAAATGATGGTGGTCTTAAAACTTAGCCAGAGAGGTTTGAGCAAACCTCTCTGGCGGGTTTTTGGATGAAAACAGAAGCAGAGTATCCCGAGACAGCGGTAAAAGCGCTGAACACGTTGCTACCATTCCTATGGGAGCATACCGTACCTATGGGAGGGCAGGTTTTCGGCAATGACTGCAACTAAAACTAAATTGCGCACTCGATTGGACATTTCAAACCCCCCCCCTCCCCCAGGTCCGTGAATTATTCGGGAGAAACAAACCGGTCCTTGGTGCTGAAAAGGTTGGGGACCACTGGACTGTATTGGGGGTGGGTGTGGTCAAGAGGGGGGGGGTGTGGTCTAGAGAGGGTCAGTGATGTGTAGATGGGTAGGACAGGTCCCTGGTTGTTAGTCTGACGGAGGTGAGGTCCTCTCAGCTCTCCCGGACCATATTCCGGACGGTCTCTCTCTTCCCGGAGTGGTCTCCCTCAGCTGAACCCTCCCACCCTCTCTCTGCAGCCCAAATCGGCCAAGACGGCCAAAGCCCTGTACCCCCCCACGCGGAGGACCTGGGAGAGCCACTACTTTGGGGTCCCGCTCCAGACCCTGGTGACGCCGGAGAGACCTATCCCGCTCTTCATCGAGAAGTGTGTGGGCTACATCGAACGCATCGGTGAGTGGACCACCCTGCTAACTCACCAACCGATCGTTAACCAACCTGCTAACTCACCACCCTGCTAACTCACCACCCTGCTAACTCAACAACCTGCTAACTCACCACCCTGCTAACTCACCAACCTGCTAACTCACCAACTGATCATTAACCAACCTGCTAACTCACCACCCTGCTAGCTCACCAACTGATCATTAACTAACCTGCTAACTCACCAACCTGCTAACTCACCAACCTGATCATTAACCAACCATCTCACTGGATCTGACCCACTAGTCAGTGGATCAATCTTGGAGGATTAGACAAGTTGGTGGTTGGCAGTAACTAACTGCACTCTGACCCGTGGCCCCAGTGCATGATGGGTAGGCATTGGACCGCTCAACACAACCTCACTTTATAAATACCCCAAACCTCCCCCTCCCCTAACCCTCAGTACTAGTGCCTTGCTCTACCTCCTGAGCCACAGGGAATAGAACCCCCAACCCTCAGTGCTAGTGCTTTGCTCTACCTCCTGAGCCACAGGGAATAGAACCCCTAACCCTCAGTGTTAGTGCCTTGCTCTACCCCCTGAACCACAGGGAATAGAACCCCTAACCCTCAGTACTAGTGCCTTGCTCTACCTCCTGAGCCACAGGGAATAGAACCCCCAACCCTCAGTGCTGGTGCCTTGCTCCAGAGCCCCTGGATGGTCATGGTGTGTGTGTGTGTGGTTCAGGGTTGACCACGGAGGGTCTGTACCGGGTCAGCGGGAACAAGACGGACCAGGACAACATCCAGAAACAGTTTGATCAAGGTAACACACACACACACACCTAGAACACGCACACACATGCTCATATCGCACACACACACACGCACAAACACACACACACACACCTAGAACACACACACACATGCTCATATCACACGCACAAGCACACACGCACACACACACACACACACAACCTATAACACACACACAACACCTATAACACACACACACACACACACACACACACCTATAACATGCACACACATGCTCATATTGCACACACATGCACACGCACACACATGCTCATATCACACACACGCACACGCAAGCACACACACACACATACACACACACACAACCTATAACACACACGCACACACCTATGACACACACATACTCGGGCCCATACACAGTGTGCCCCTCCTCAAAGCGTGTTTGTGTGTGTGCGTGTGTGCACGCGTGTGTGTGTATGTGTGTGTGTGTATGCGTGTATGTGTGTGCGTGCGTGTGTGTGTGTAGACCCCGGTCTGGACCTGGTTGCCATGGACGTGGCGGTCAACGCGGTGGCTGGAGCCCTGAAGGCCTTCTTCGCTGACCTCCCCGACCCCCTGATCCCCTACACCCTGCACCCGGAGCTGGTGGAGGCGGCCAGTCAGTACACACACGCACGCACGCACGCACGCACACACTCACTCTGTCACTGTGTGCGTGTGTAACTGTGTTGGTCTTCGCAGAAATCCTGGACTACGTGGAGCGGCTGCAGGTGTTGAGAGAGATCGTCAACAAGTTCCCTCCTGTCAACTACCTGGTCTTCAAGTACATCATCACCCACCTGAACAGGTACCTCACTCATTCACCTCACAGAGACATCATCACTCACTCATTCACCTCACAGAGACATCATCACTCACTCATTCACCTCACAGAGACATCATCACTCCCCTGAACAGGTAACTCACTCATTCACCTCACAGAGACATCATCACTCACTCATTCACCTCACAGATACATCATCACTCCCCTGAACAGGTAACTCACTCATTCACCTCACAGATACATAATCACTCACTCATTCACCTCACAAATACATCATCACTCCCCTGAACAGGTAACTCACTCATTCACCTCACAGATACATCATCACTCACCTGAACAGGTAACTCACTCATTCACCTCACAGATACATCATCACTCACTCATTCACCTCACAAATACATCACTCACCTGAACTGGTACCTCACTCATTCACCTCACAAATACATCATCACTCACCTGAACAGGTAACTCACTCATTCACCTCACAGAGACATCATCACTCACTCATTCACCTCACAGATACATCATCACTCACCTGAACAGGTACCTCACTCATTCACCTCACAGATACATCATCACTCACTCATTCACCTCACAGATACATCACCACTCACGCATTCACCTCACAGATACATCACTCCCCTGAACAGGTACCTCACTCATTCACCTCACAGATACATCATCACTCACTCATTCACCTCACAAATAAGTCACTCACCTGAACAGGTACCTGACTCATTCAAATACATCATCACTCACTCATTCACCTCACAGATACATCATCACTCACCTGAACAGGTAACTCCCTCATTCACCTCACACATGGTAAGTGGTGACAGGGTGATGATGATGATGATGATAACGACGGCCATGACCATGACGACGCTGCGTGTCCCCGCAGGGTGAGCCAGCAGAGCAAGACCACCCTGATGACGGCGGAGAACCTGTCCATCTGCTTCTGGCCCACGCTGATGCGCCCGGACTTTGAGAACCCGGAGACGCTGTCCACCACCAAGCTGAGCCAGTCGGTGGTGGAGGACTTCATCAGCCAGAGCCGCTACTTCTTCTACGGGGGCGCGGTGGCGGACGGCGGCGGCAGCGCGGAGGGCACGCCCCCGCCGCACCACTGCCACAGCATGGTGGAGGCTCTGCTGCCCCTCCAGCTGCCCCCCCCCCTGCAGCCCCAGCAGATCCAGCACCCGCTCCCCTCAGACCCCCCCCTGCTGCTCTAGAGGGCCCGCCACCGCACACACACACACACACACACACACACACACACACACACACACACACACAAGAGAGAGAGGGGAGGGGCTCGTTTAGCTGTGTGTCAGAGTGTGTGTGTGCATGTGGTCAGAGTGTGTGTGTATGTGGTCAGGGTGTGTGTGTATGTGGTTGGAGGGGTGGTTCTTCTTTATTGGCCCACACTAAGGTCCACTAAGGTCCAGTCCACACTAAGGTCCACTAAGGTCCACTAAGGTCCAGTCCACACTAAGGTCCAGTAAGGTCCACTAAGGTCCGGTCCACTAAGGTCCACTAAGGTCCAGTCCACACTAAGGTCCACTAAGGTCCAGCCCACACTAAGGTCCACTAAGGTCCAGCCCACACTAAGGTCCACTAAGGTCCACTAAGGTGCAGCCCACTCGGCTAATGCAGTCTGCTAGGACCTCCTGGCTGTGGATGGCCCTGTTCCCCTACAGACCACTACGAGGCCCTGCAGACCACTAGGAAGCCCTACATACCACTAGGAGGCCTGCAGACCACTAGGAGGCCTGCAGACCACTAGGAGGCCCTGCAGACCATTAGGAGGCCCTGCAGACCATTGTGGCTACTAGGAAACACATTGGGGCACGAGGCACCTCCAGGGGCTACTTGGGACCACCATGAACCACCAGAAGACACTAAGGGCTCCTGGTAGCCACTGGACGCTGCTAGGGGCCACTGGGAGCTGCAAGTGCCCACTAGAAGTCACTAGTCACTAAGGACCCGCAGGAACCAGCGGGGGCCAGCAGGAACCAGTGTGGGCCAGCAGGAACCAGTGGGGGCCAGCAAGAACCAGTGGGGGCCAGCAGGAGCCAGTGGGTGCCAGCAGGAACTAGTAGGGGTCACAAGGCACCACTAGCAGCCTCTTGAAACCCTTAGGGGGCGCTAGGAGCCACTAGCCACTAGCCATTAGCCACTAGCCAGAAGGACTTTGTTGATGGAATTTCAGAGTTGCTACCCGCCTGGGGGACCGGGTCCCTGCATGCTCTGCTACTCCAGACCCAGGCTGTGGATGGGGCCCTCTAAGAATGAGGACAGGGCAGGTTATCCCCCACCAGGGGGCGAAAAAGCGCTGGTGTTAAAGTGCACTCCGAACATGGACCCTCAAACACAACGCCAACGTCTCATTTGATAATTTTTACTCAGCGGACATTTCTGTGTGTGTGCGTGCGTGTATGTGTGTGGGACATAGGGACCCTGTCTGTTTGGACTACAGTGCAATGCATTCTGGGTGTTGGAGGCATCATGGTTGGGTGACTTAATTAGCATGTCTTGTTTCTGCCTTCACTGATCCATGAGGGACTCCACTCCGCCCCCGGAGGTCTCATAGTTTTGGTTTTAAGTCAGAAATAGTTTCCCTAAAGTAGAGGAGAGAAATCTATTAAAGTATATAAATAAATCTATATAGTAAATCTAAAAGGTAGCTCTCTCGCGGAGTGTGAGGGCTCCTCTTCGTTCCCTTGCAGTATTTTCCTCCACGTCGTGGGCAGCGCGTTCCGAGCGGTTCCTCTGAGCTCTGGGCAGTGCGTTCCGAGCGGTTCCTCTGAGCTCTGGGCAGTGCGTTCCGAGCGGTTCCTCTGAGCTCTGCTCTGAGACGGTCAGGGGTTCCACTACCTGTCCTGAACTCACCACCCAAACACCACCAGCTGTGTGTGTGATGATAAGCACATGTTCTGACCTCCTCCTGAACAAAGGAGTTCTCTCCCTCTCCTCCTCCTCCTCCTCCTCCTCCTCCTCCTCAGTCCTGGACGTAAAAAGGGAATGAAGGCAGCATGGCCGCTGGAGGCCGTGGGTCATGGCATTAGTCCGGTGGTTCTAGACCAGGTTCTACAGTCCGGAGCTGAAGGGTCATCCGGTTGGAGCCGGTCCAGACCGGTCTGGTCCCAGGCACACCCTGAGAGGGGGGGGGGCGTCGCTGCCGTCTGTCGTTGATAACTACAGCTGTTGGTGTAGATTCCAGCATCTTGTCATCATTTTGTTCATAAGATCTGCTTGCTTCCTCTCAAACTGGTGTACAAATCAAGTTCCCAAATTAACCTCATCTGCCGTGTATTATAGTAAATAAACATTTTGTCAAATGAGAAACTCTAAAGCAACCTTTCTTTCTCCATAATGTTTCCAAATAAAGTTTTGTTTTTCCAATCCTGGAGTGTTTTTTTCATTTAATTGAGCAATGACGCGAATGATCACGAAGGTATAGAGCTGCCACTGCAAATTTTATACATTTTATAAATAAACTTTTCTGCTTTCTTCACCTCTTCACCAAATGGGTAGTTGGGGCCAAAATCCACCGACGAAGGCTCCAAAACAGTCAGTTTAGATACACAACAATACCTATAAGAAGCACACAGACAATCCACGAATGCATTACAGACCCATACGCGTACCCAGCCTTCCCAATTGCCGCAGAAGGCGTCACAGTGGCTACCCCCCACAGGGCGGCGCTGGTGTAACAGCCTTGTGATGTGTAAAAATATATAAGTCAATTGTCTACAAGTTCAGATTAAAAAGCAAATGGACAGCTTGTGTTTTTGCAAAATTATGTTTATGTTTTTGTGTAAGTATGCCTCAACGTTTTTTCATTTTTTATTTAATTGATTTCACTTTTTAATTTAATTTCACTGAGCACTGGTGTCCTAGCCTGGTCCAACCAGACCATCGTATTTCATTTCATTCGTACAGAAGAAGTGTAAAGAATATTTAGCGCACGTAGGCGGGCGGTGGTGTCCTGTAGTTTGTGTTAAATTATATTGGGATGGTTACAGAAACAAAAAAGTATGGCACAGCCCCACCAAGAATATTGTTTATCAGCCGCCACTGCAAATGTAATTTTCTCAATACACTGTTCTGCCTTCTTCATATTTGAAAATTGAGAGTTGGTGGGGGAAATACAAACGTGATGAATTCAGGGACTTTTATGCCTTCAGTGAAATGCAATTACACAAAAACAACCAGTAGGTGGCGGTAATAATATTCTTGGGTTAGTTTCTTGAGACAAAAAAAGACCTGCGCGAATAAGGAAGTGAAAACAACAACGCCCCCGAAGATTCTCCTGTCAACACGGAATACAAAATATGTGAAATAGCAAGGATGCGCTGACGTTGTATTCTCAGAGCAGCGCTACACTGGCCCGCAGCGTGAGCGCCGTAAGTGAGATAGCCAATAGAAATGCGTCTCCGGCGGAGTCAAAGGTTTCCCACCGGCAGCGCTTCACGGGTGTTGACAGCGCTGTGATGCCGCTAGAGAGAACTCTGTCTGACCTCCCATCTGGAGCGGGAGGTAGGATGTACTGCTCGATACGTATATGTGAAGGACTATTATAATACGGTAGTCATATCGTTGTGTGCCCGAGCAATCGGTGTTGTTTGTTGACACTCAGTGTGTGCAGTCAGTGCTCATTTTAGCCTGGACTCTAGAAAACAGCGCACGCAGCGGATGACCGCCTCTTCCTCTGCGTCTTTCGCTGCTTTCAAGTCATTCAACATGTGTTTTTATTTTTGGTGTATAGTTATATAGTGTATAGTTTACTCAACCTTGGTGTTTGGAGAACACGGTTCGGAATCTACTGTGGTTCCAGTCCAGTAGGATGAGAACATCTAACGCACTCTCATAGCAAATGCAGCAGTACATTGGTTTGATATAAGAACAGTTTTGTTTTTTTCTAAATGCCATCTCTGCCTGTGTGTACTGAGTATTGTATCGTACATATCTAGGTTATGCATTTCTAATATATAAAAAAAATAAATGCAGTATTTCTTTGAACAAATGATCGATGTCACCGTTATCTCGCCGTCGTTTTGCCGGGCTGTTGTAATCTAGTCGAGATTGGATTGGTCCGTTTATCCCTGCAGGTAATCCGTGGACTGAGTACGTGTCACCAGAGCCCCTCCGAGGAGCTCTATCTCAGTCCAATTAGACGGTCTGGTCTGGTTGGCCCATCCTTACTGTCCCCTCCTCGTCTATTCTGACTAAATATAACTGTCATTGTGTGGCCTCTTTGGGGAAGCCTAATGGCTTGTAGCTGATCTCAATGAAACACACACACGCACACGCACACACACACACACACACACACACACACACACACACACACACACACACACACATCTGAACATACCCTTCAAGTTACTTTTTATAAGTGTGTTCCATGGAAAACCCACAATTGATTGAGAGAGCAGAGTGTCCGTGTGTGCATGTGACTGTGTGTCATCAAGGGATCCTGATGTCAAAGATCTGGAGTCGTTCATTAATTGACAAATGATCTGATGCCTTTGTCTTTGTCGTCTGCTCTTGAATCAGGATGTGAGCGGACACGGGAGTCTGCGCCCGGGGAGTCTCTGGCCGACCTGGAGGACGCTCGGCTCATCTTCATCAACGGAGCCCAGCACGGGAAATTCTGCAACAACCTTGTCTGGCAAGTGTCAGCTTGAGGCTTTATGCGCAACCGAAAATGTGCAAGGACAGTGCAATGGGATTTAATGCTTAAAGGAGAACTCAGGTTCTGGGATATGTTTAGTATGATGACGAGTTTGAACGTTTGATGTAGAGCTAAATAAATCCTTTACGACGCGAAGCTAAGTGAGATGTTTTTATCCGATTCTACCAAAATGCTCTACGTTTGAGTCATGGGGGCATCAGCTGATGTCAAATAAATCGCTTTTTTAAACCACTTACAAGGCTAGACGTAGCCTGACACTTCTTTGGTGGTATAATGAGGGTCTTAACATATAAAACGAGGCATTGACAAGTGTACAAATTGTTTATTAAAAAGCATATTCGATGCACACAATGCCTTCAGTAGTTCACCCGTCGACGTCATGTCCTCTTTGAGGCTGGATATCATTTAGTATGATATCGACGAACACAGAGCAGGCGTGCTCGCTCGCGCACGTGCCCGAGCGAGCACACTCGATATCATACTAAACATATCCCAGAACCATTTTACACCGGAGTTCCCCTTTAACCTCTTGAGATTCACGGCTTTATTATATGCAGTTTGTTTAGGCTCAGATATGATGCTCATTCTTGCTGTTTCAGATGAGTTTGAATGGCGCACAAGCATGGCCAGTTTATATCATTATGAATGGTCCCATACACACCTCTGTCCGCCCGTCGCTCTCAAGCAGGGGCGTAGCCACGTGGGGGCCAGGGGGGGGCCACGGCCACCCTTGGTCAGAGGATGGCCACCCTGCTGGCCCCCCAGTCTGAGAAAAAAAAATGTTTAGAAAAAATGATCCTGAACAGAAACAGTGTAAAGAATGCTTAAAAAATCGCATTATTATATATATTTTATTTGTAGGTATTTCAATTGTAAGTGTTATAGGGGGGGTGGGGGCGGGGGGTGTGGTGCAATCGAGTGCCACCCCAAATAAAACACTGGTCCCGAGCTGTGGCCCCCCCCAGAGTGTCCTGGCTCCGCCCCTGCTCTCAAGTGGTCTCCTCTCTGCTCGGTTTGCAGCACTGCCAAGTACAACGGCCTCACCTTCCTCCCTCGCTTCATCTTCGCTCAGTTCAGACGCGCCGCTAACTTCTTCTTCCTGATCATCGCCATGCTGCAGGTAAAGCTTCGGCTGTCGCGGCCACACGAGACAAGTTTTGTCACAACAATCCCGTATTTGATAATAGTCATATCATTGTATGTTCGTGGTAGCTTTCGTTTTTTCCCAGTTTTCTGCTCTGCTTCTGCGTCTCACGAATTAACTGAAATTGCGTTTCATTGTTGAAATGGTGGATTTGTTGCGCAGCAACTTGTGTTGGTACAAGTAACATTGTAGAAAACTAGTATTTTTTAAAAACAAATATATTTGAGCAAAAACAATAATATTGACTCAAGTGACCTTCCGACGCTCTGCGTGAAAGGCCCCTATAACAGAAATATATCCTATATCCGGTCCTGCCTCTGCCTGCAGCAAATCCCTGATGTTTCTCCGACGGGGCGCTGGACCACGCTGGTGCCCCTGGTCTTCATCCTGCTGGTCGCAGCCGTGAAGGAGATCATTGAGGATATCGTACGTCCTCCACCTCAACGCTCAGCCATTTTACATCATTTTACATGACTGTTTTTATCGGCAGGCTAATCGCAACCATTGACTTGCGCTAGCCTAGCACCAGCGAACTAACCCAACTAGAAGAACCGAATGAAATGCGTTGAAAACGTCTCCAGTGATAAATAACACCCTGACTCACTTGGACATGAGGTCCGATGTCCAAAATTCCAAAGTACCTCTTTAAGCTCTGAAATCCTATGTTCATGGTTCCAGGTTAATTTTTAAACATGAACTGTTATATCTGTTACCTTTAAGCTTCTGCTCTTAATTGTATGCACTTATCGCAAAGAGTAGGGGATCCCCCGGAGTCCTGGCTGAAACTGCCCAACCAGGCTCGGTCAATCTGGCCCCCTAATCATCCCCCTGTATCATTGGCTCGTTCATTCCCTCACTCTCCACCTCACGCTGGTGTGTGGTGGGCGTTCTGGCGCTGATTGGCTGCCGTGCATCACCCAAGTGGGTGCTACACACTGGTGGTGGTTTGTGAGGTCCCCCCTTCACTGTAAAGCGATTTGAGTGTCTTGAAAAGCGCTATATCAATTCAATGAATTATTATTATTATTATTATTATTATTATTATTATTATTATTATTATTATTATTATTATTATGCAGTGGTTGACACTTGGGGGAATTTCGACTTCAACAAATGTGTTGAAATCACTGAGTTTAGGAACAGGTGGGTAGAGAGCGGTTGGGAGACAAAAGTTTTAAGAACCGCTGGCTCGTGGCAGTACTTGGGTGACTGCGCTGTTACATGAAACTCCTGTCCAAGTGTAGTTGTTACTGTTACCAAAAGCGTCGGGGGGTAAAGATACCAGGGGAGGTGGTTGGAAGATGATATTCGACTGAAATGACACGGCTCTCCGTTCCTCTGTGATCACCAGAAACGCCACAAAGCAGACCATGTGATCAATAGGAAGAAAACCAGGGGTGAGATCCACATTTCTCTGTTTCTCACAGCAGGTTATCAATCTGTTAGCACCTAAAACATGCAGAACGCAGATGGCACAAATTGTTGGCTACGGCAATTATTGTATTCACTATGTAATGATATAATAATATTACGATTTCAAAAATTAAATTGATGTTGAGATCAGCAGACGCACTGTATGGGCTGTTCCAACTAACGATGTTCCTTTATCTTGTTCCACCTTTCCTCTTCTGTCTCGTCTAGTCCTCCGGAACGGGGTGTGGGAAACCATTGAGTGGTCCAAGGTACGATTTTTAGCGGTGTTGTTTCTGTTTTGAGGATTTGAGGATTTGAGGATTAGATGGCGCATATCTGGACACAATTTGATTAACAAAATTGTGATCTTTCTGGTGTGTGTGTGTGTGTGTGTGTGTGTGTGTGTGTGTGTGTGTGTGTGTGTGTGTGTGTGTTTTGTGTACCAAAAACAAGCACA
>JAOPJJ010000114.1:13336981-13347954 GCA_027122795.1 Enchelyopus cimbrius
GTGTGTGTGTGTGTGTGTGTGTGTGTGTGTGTGTGTGTGTGTGTGTGTGTGTGTGTGTGTGTGTGTGTGTGTCAGATCAGGGCTGGCCATCATTCTACATGTCCCATGGGATAGACCATTACTGTTCTCAGCCCTGTCTGCCTGTCAGCCAGAGGTGGCCTCCACAGTGGATCTCAATTCAATTAATCATTTCAAATCCACATGAAAAGTGTGCGTTCAGAGTGCGTACTCTAAACCCCAATTTGAATGCTTTATTGGCATTACCAAAGTATAAATCTCCCAGAGGCGTTAGCATGGAGTCCTCCTGAATCACCACACTGGATCCTGAGGGAGGCTGGTGTCTGTCCCAGGCTCATGTGCTGCTGAACTCGTTTCAGTGTGTGTGTGCCACTGGGCATTGGGCTTGAGTGAGTGGATACGTTTCTTTGGTCATAGATTGTCAACAAAGTATCTCAGTCCTTAGTATCTATAGGAATATTTGACAGTGTGTGGGTGATTGGGTTTAACCTTTAAGACTGAAAAAAGGATGTATAATCAAAGCCAGTGGGAAAGATAAGATGAACGTGAAGGTGAATACATTTAATGTGTCATTAAAGATAGGAGTAGAGCAGGTCAGCCGACAGTATGAGAGGCCGTGTACGCTACGCAGAAGCACATTTTAACATCTGATCATAAATAATGAGATATGAGATATGTGATGTTTTACAGTGAAGGTGTCTCGGATTAAGGTGCCAAACATCGCTTATGGGCTGGTTTGCTCTCTCCTCCCCTCTTCTCTCTGTCTGTATGAATGTTTGTGTTACGTCACATTTGTGTTTCGGTGGGGCTCTTTCTCCTGTCTGACATCTCATGATGCTACTCGTGTTGTCGCTGCCGTGGGAACAAAAGCACACCATGGACGACATAGTGTCTTCTGCAGAGTGTTCGAGCGACGACGAGGACCTGGAGGAGTGTGAGACCGGACATGCAGGTGGGCTAGGTTAGTTTGCCCTTGCTTGTTTTGTTTTTTCTTTCCTTCATGCTTTTCCTCATCCGCACCATGAGGATCACAGAGATCCTCAAAAGCATTGCACCCCCCATGGCTAAACAAAGTGTAGCAGGCTGGGAAATAAATACTACATTGGATATTTCTCAACTGGAAAAATTTAAGAGGATAAAACCAAGGCAAGACCACCAAAGTACTGTTATTACAAAGGCTTCTTCTAGTTCCATACCTGCTCTTCAATGTTTTTGAACCATTTTGTGTAGTTGTGTATGGCAAAACTATGGTAATACAAACAATAGTTCTTAAATATTTATTTAAAAGAAAAATGGTTCAGGGATGCATCCTATTAAATAAACGAGAGCATACTTTAAGAGCTACATTAAAAATAAAATTATGTGTATATTTTATAAATTCAACAAGACAGATTTTAGACAGCATGATTCCACGATGGAACTGGAATCTCTTATTAGGTCCAAATGATTATTTTACACGTTGGTGGTCCTGCATAGACCAACGAAGACCAGTGCAATAGGCTACACTTGCCCATGGTTTTTTTCAAAGATGTTAACATGGTCACATACTATTTTAGCCCCATATGGAGCTAAAATTAAGACATAAATAATTTCCAGGTCAAAGTTCGAAATGAGTAGTGAAATGAGCCATGTTCTCTGCATTGATGCTTCAAAATGTATCACATTGTGTGAGTCAAAACCGCTGCTATGCAGTGCCCTTTTGACTTGCATCCTGACCTGATACATTACCTTTATTTTATTTTGAAGATTTTCTTTATATCAGTAAAACCTGAATTACAATATCTTGAGTAGATTTAGTATTTATTGTGTTTAAGATATTAATAAGCCTGCTTTGGAGAAACATGAAATTGAGAAGTATCATTGAATTTCTGTGTACATTGTTTTGTTTATTCAGATCTTTTGTTTTGTTGTCTTTTTCCAAAATAAAACTAATCTAAAATAGGAAATTATAATAATGTAGAGGCAAAACAAATTATATTATTTTTTATAATTTTAGTTAATTTTCTTAAGGAAATTTGGTAAGGGTCCTTATTTTAAGAGAGCAATTTGTCTCCATCATGTCTCTGCAGCAAATGGAAATTGACCATTTTATTTTGTGTGATGTTTCCAATTTAAGATTAAGATAGGGTTTTAACTTCTAACAATTTTTTTGTCACCTTCATTACATGAAGGAAAAGCATAACATTCATGTCAGTCCAATCAAATATGTTTCAAAGCAGTATGACTTTAGGAGCATAGTAGTTAGGAGCATCAGTTAATGACTACATTTGTACACCTTTTTATGTGCATTTCAATTTTGCAATCCTGATTAAATTTATGGATGGCCAAAAGTGCCAAAATTAAATAAATCAAATACACCACAAAATAATAAATTTAATGTGTTATTAAATAATTAAATGTGTCATTAAATAATTAAATATATCATTATCATTTATGTAAAAAAAACGTTCATAACTATGCATGTCGGACATGTGCATTATCTGAAGAAAATGCTCGGTGTTCACAGTCCAGGCACCGCCTACCACACGCACCGCCCAGACATACACACACATACCATACCAACTTCATAAAACAAAACAGAGCTCTGCACAAAAAGACAGAGGCATAAAATACAAAACAGAGAAAACAAAAGGACACAAATAAAAACAACAATTTTTTTCATTTGCATTATAGAGGAGACCAGAGGTGGAATGTGGAGTCAGAAATATATTTGTCAAACATTATTTGTTCCACCATTTCAAATGTGTTGTTTTTTTTAGATTCTAATCTTATCCAAGTGAAGAATGTGAAGTCTGAAAAAACGTTAAATTTTGAATCATTTAGGGTATTTTTCTTGGGGGGGACAATTCATGTTTTTTCAGAAATTGGGAGGGACATGTCCCCCCCGTCCCCCTGGGATCTGCGCCCATGCTCTCTCCCCTCTGACACACACATGGGAACACACAGACGAGCGTAGGCAAACACACACACACATACAGCCACACATTCATTAACGAGCAGTGGCCGCTCGTTGGGACTTTGGCGGCCCCTAGTGGCGTTGTGGTGTATGATGCTTAAGAATGAAGAGGAATTGCTTCAGAAGCAAAGACTTAAATTGAGACTGTGACTTCATGGAATGAGCGATTGACACACACATTTGCAAACACGTTGAGGGAGGGTCCCTCTATGTGTGTGGCAAATTCAATTATTTAATTATAAAATGACACATATAATAATTATTGAATGGATTATTGAATTAGTGCATTTTGGCACTTTTGGTCCTCTATATGAATTAGATATGGTCTTTTGAGTAGTTAACATACACTGTAGAGAAACCCGCAATTCCACCCATATAAGTTTGAAAAAAAGGCTGATAATCCAAAGTGTGTGTGCCCATGCACAAAATCATGGAATAGGTGATGGATAAAGGCATTTTAATTTATTTTTACTCATTTTGCAAATATGAAACAGTTAAATTGAGGAATTAAAAAGAGAGGGTTAAAAGGGGAATTTCAATAATTCGGTATGAATTCAGAAAGACATGATGCGAGACGAGTGTTGCTCTTCAGTTGGGTATTGGGGTATTATATAATTAATCTCCCGCGAAATATCAATGCCAATTCTCCAAAATGATATGTGGGAGATAGCAGTTAAAATGGGCTTATTTTTTGAAGACAGACACAGACAGGGTCCCAGTCATTCAATCATGTGTCTACACAGAAATTCACCCCATTCTAACCCTGGCATCCTTTGACATGGACAGGCCCGTGCTTGTTGACTTGATGTGTCTTTTGTTCTGTTCCACTGGGAACCAATACTATTTTCCCGTTGTCCTTTCTTTTGGAGCATGAGTGAAGTGGGGTATTCTGATGTGTTTCTATTCGTGTGTTCTGCTTCACTATTTCTGTTTAATGTTAAGTCATAATTCTCATTTTTCAGTCACTAATTATCCAGACACATTCTTGTCTCATGTCATCGTGTGCAGCATGAAATACATGAAAACAATGTTTTTCTTCATAGCAGAAACATTTTGATCAAGCTTTCATTCAAATTTCATGTTTTTATTTTCACAAAGCAGAACCAAAACATACTCTTCTATGCCACATACATTTTTGGAAATGTATAGATTTTACTTAAGAAATACATGTGGAACCAAACTGGCAACCTCACTTTGCCTTAGAGCACCATTCCTTTCAGGGTGACATTTACATATTTGGAATCTTTTTAAGTAACCCAAATGCAGGTTTGCAAAATATTACTTGTATTTTAACCAAATAGATGCAGTGCAATTTTTTGGATTTGCTCATGTAGGGGCATGCGACAGCAAAATGTTCTTGCACCATTGTTGTGTAGCATGTGTTCTGGCGGGCTCCAGGCTCCAGGCTCCAGGCTAATCCACGTCCCTTCACCTGGGCCTCATTGGGCTGCGTTTGTGTTTCCATCTGTCTTGGTTATTCCTGTCGCATCTAGGGTTTCTCTCTCTCCACCCTTGCTGTCAGCCTCTAAATGTTGTCTGTCTATTTTTTACGTAAATGTCTTGTGTGATTTTTCTCTGGGCCCCACCCCCCCCCCCCCCCACCCCCACAAAATTATTAATACTTCATCTATTTTTATTTACTTATTTACCAGCATTTTGTTGGTTGTCTCCCAGGAATTGCACCTCTTCTGCATTCACATTGCCAGTTGCAATACAAACCTCTAGTCTATATCAAATGCAGCTACAGAGCACACGGTACTCATACTTCCAAGGATCTAGATCAAAGAGAATCCACAAATCTGCAGTTTACCCATCAAATTCATATTTGGTGAATGTGGTGGAAAATGCAATGCGCAAACATATCTTTATACTTAAAACTAAGACACGTGGCATCATATGCAATTATTCTTTACCATAACGTAATTATCATTTCTTCATATGATTGGCTGGAGTTTTTGGGGAACAATTGAAGCCCCCCTGCACTCACTTCAGTCCATGCAGTTTTAATGTTGAGACATTTCCAACAGGAGCGATGCCGGACTTCAACTGAAATGTAACCTTGCAACATTCTATTTTTCTCATGAGGCTTTAAAAGGCATGACACACAGATGACACAGAGGATGATCATGGAGTCTTCTTTTAGACTGTTTCAGGTTTTCCATCATATAAGTTGATCCCTCTTCTACAGTTTCAACTTGATATATACTTTCCACCCCTGCCCCCTCCCTCCTCATCCATCCTCTAGGCCCTATATTGCTGTCGTATTTTAAGTTTTTGTACTTTCCCTAAATGCAACTTACTTTAAGCATGCACCAACATCTTTCAGTACAAACCAAAATATCAATAAAGGGATAATACAAGTAATCAAATGAACCCACTCTCTCAATCGAGCATGTCCCTTCGTTTCCAATCTGGGTCTGTAACTCTCTCTCTCTCTCTCTCTCTCTCTCTCTCTCTCTCTCTCTCTCTCTCTCTCTCTCTCTCATACATACATACATACGGCCGCTTCATGTAAAAACTAACATTAAGAGATATATTTGTGTCATCATGAACACGTTAGAGAGGGGTCAGTCCTCGTCTGACCTCTCTCCCGACTGTGTTTGTTTTCTATCGTGTGAATCTGGTTGTAGTGTGTTTTTTAATCACTTTATTTCATCTTCTACATTTTCCTACATTCTATATTTTTTATGTTTTACTTGAGTAGTTAGAATCTTTCCAATGTTCTACCAGTCAATCTATTATTAATGGCATTTGTGTTCTGATTCTGATATTTATTTGTGGTTTATTGAGTATGTTTGGTTTGCTTAAAAAACTAAGTTTGATATTTTCTTTGTAAATGATCACTTTTGAATATATGAACTATAGTTTGAACATAATTTAGCCCTATGTGGATTTGGTGCTACCTCTGCTGGTTGTGGGCTCAGGTTGCAATGCAGAACAATTTACTTGTAATTTAGTGTCCATTTGATTCAATGTTTTCTTCTCATTGTTTCAGTCTTTCTTTAATCCTTTATGCTGACCTAAGCCCACATATTGGCCAATGAGGAAGTTCCAGATCCACATATTTTGAGTGCTGTTCTGAGCTCTTTCGCTTTCTCTGAGCTAAACTTTGATATAACCGATATATGGACCACCTTGACACAAAATAAATAAAAACTAAATTATTTTTTAATCAAAAACCCGAACTATATAGTGCATGGCTGAGAAGTTGCAGTTTAGGGTTTGTCAGACTTGTGAGTCTCAAGAGTTCTGTTTTTGTTTATTTTTTTTTGTTTATGTATAAATGGGCATGTATATGCTCATTGTTTGTACTGTATCCCCATCCCTTCCTTACAGCCACAAGCTCTAATGCCGCCCAACCGCTTCGTACTGCCTTTACATGGACATGGCAACTGACTTACACTATCACCATCATCGCCCTCATTTCCTACTTAGACTGTCCATAGGCCCCCGACCGCTCCACACCCAGCTCCCCAGTCGATCCTCCTCGTGTCTAGCGATAATAAATATCTATATATATAACTCTACATATATGGTCATTCATCCATTCTAAATGAAGAACAAACAATTTAAGCAAAAATACTTACAATTAATAGAACGTAGATAGTTACGGAGAAGTCTATCGAAAACGAAAAAACTTGTAGATGTACAGTTTTTTTGTAAGAGCAGAAATTATTTATGTCAAGGAAAAAAACAAAACAGAATTATGGTGAAGTTTTATTTTTTATGTTACGTGGTGTGGATGTATTTGTTGTTGCCTCCCTGTATCATCATGTTTAAAGTTAGATTCAACACAAACTTCAATGGCTGAACCTCGATGTTTAACAGCACTGAACAATTACAAAAGAACATATTTACACAACTTTCCTTTTGTAAACTCTTTTCCTCATGCCAAACATACGGGCAATCTGATGATGTAAGTCGAATAAATATTTTTTTATGGTGTCTTGTCTTTAAGGTGCAGTATAAGATGCAGTTTTTAAGGATTTCACTGCTGAAAAAGTCCAAATGTAAATGTGCATAGCACCATAGAAAACTAGTTTTAGTGACTAGTTAATTGGATTTCAGAAGAAACACCCACAGATAAATCATCTAATCTCGAACATTGCTGGTGTCCTTAAAAACTGCAACTCGATTTTTGGATGTTTGGCTTTCGTAGAATATAACCGTCGCCGATAGATCTGTGTATTGTGTTCGCCATAAGTAATGTTTGTATTGATGCAATTGTTTGTTTTTGTTTTCTTTATAATTTATCTTTTTTGTTTAGGATTAGTGGGTGAGTTAGTTAATATTCTTTATAGACATGAACTTTAACCTATCATGAGGTACTAGATTATGACTTCATCCAGAACATTGAGTATTTGCTCTGTATAACCCCCCCAACCATCAGCTAGAGATACTTATGTATATTGTGTAAGACGTAGGGTTTGCAAGGATCATTTAAGTGTAGATGCATTCTAGATGCATTCAGGTATCAACCTTAATAACCATGATCAATGATTTAGTCAAACTTCCTTTGATCCCGTTGGCCGGTGTGTTGCGTTTTGTTTGTGTTTGGAGCATGACGGCTGCATGAATATTTAAACAGTTCTTCTATTTGCTGCAGCGTGATCCTTCCTCTCTAACATTTCATCTATCCTATCTCTGACTCTAGGAGGTGAATTAGTGATCGCAGTACGTGTTGAGGACCCCTTAGCAACCCCGTACCCCGTAGCTCCCCCTGCGCCCTCCGCCCCCCTGCCCCTGACCCAGCACCCACTCCTCACCATTGTTGAGAGCACCAAAGAGGCCCAGTCCGCGGCCACTGAGGCGGGGGTTCCATGCTTGTCGGACCGAGGCAGTGCTGATTGTGATGATGATGATGATGATGGCGTGGTGATATCGGGGTATGGCTCTGGGGAAGCGTTCAACTCTGACCCACACCCCCCTGCTGCTGATCATGATGATGATGATGAAGATTCTCACACCACCTTCTCCTTGGTAACAGATAAGACCTTTTCCTCACCGGCCTTTGAAGGTGGCTACAAAACTCACACGCCCGAGTCGGACACGCAGACTGTTAACGCTCACCACAAGCCGCCTCGCTCCGGTGGCGGTAGCATCGCCGCACCGCTAGCCCCCGAGCAGAGCCGCACCGCCAACGCCGCAGCCCCCACCGCCACACTCCGCAACGCCGCCTCCGTCCCCAAGCGACCAGCAGGCAAAATGAATAACCGCCAGCTTAAGCCCCAGCCCGGCCTCGCGTTGCACCCGTCGACCACGACCTCTGAGCTAGACGCCGCCGAGCCCAGGGGCCCACTAATAACCTCCCCCCTGTTCCGTAATGTACCCACAGCACTCCCCACCGATCCAGGCGTCAGGCGCGTCCCGGGGCCCTCGGAGGTGGTCCGCGAGTCTAACAGCACCACCGGGATGGTCGTCGGGATAGTGGCGGCGGCCGCCCTGTGCATCCTCATCCTCCTGTACGCCATGTACAAGTACAGGAACAGGGACGAAGGCTCCTACCAGGTGGACGAGAGCCGCAACTACATCACCAACTCCGCAGTGCAGAGCAACGGCGCCTTGCTGAAGGACAAGCAGCAGGGCTCGAAAGGCAGCAGCAAGAAGCAACAGAAAAACAAGGATAAGGAGTACTACGTGTGAGACACTAAGCCCAGCGCGCCCCGAGAGCAACAGCGTGCGCCCTGCTCTCGTCCAGAACGAGCGCTTGAGAGTGAGAACGAGAGAGAGATTGATTGATTGAGAGAGATTAGGCAGGAATGATGAGAACATTTAACTCTCGGCGTTCCTGTTTCAGGGAGCTTCTGACACATGACGATGGTATGATCACGGAACTTGAATCTCGATATACTATGCCGAGAGGACAAACTGCTGACATGTACTGTAATATAAAGCACACTTACTATTGTAAGCATACAGAAACACGGCTAACTAGCAACTTTAGTGACCTTACTCTTCGATCCAGTTCAGAGACGTTATCAATATAGTAAATTCAAAGCTACATCATTCTCCAAAGTGACTTTTAATGCTATGTGATCCTCAGTTGAATAAAACAAACCATTTATTTGTATATCTGTTGTTGATGGGTAAGCTTATCTTGACCAATTTCAGCATGTAAGCAACATTTCGTGGTTAACAACGATTGGGTCGAGACCAGGACCGTTGTACAAGACAACACACAAAAAAAGACGATTTCCATTTCAGAATATGACAACATTTGTATTGTTTATACATTATACAAGTGTGGCGTCTTATTTACTTTTTTTGCTGTAAGCAAAATAAAAAGAAGAAAATGACTGTGTATCAAATCAAATCAAGTGAGCACATTATTGAGGGCCGATCTAGTAGGACCTCGGCTCTCTGTGGCATCTGAACAACTATTACTCTCACTGTCTGCTGAGCTGCTGGTCTGGAGACGCAGTTCGCTTGTGGCAAGTGGTTGGTTAATCTTGTCCCGGTTTATAAAAAAATAAAATAAGCAACTGATTGTAAAATGCATGCCATCCTGATACTACTGGAACGGTACAGTACAGTGCAGTACAGTACAGTGAAACCTACATTTCACAATGTTTTAAAATACAAACTTTTGATTTTCCTCCAGGGCAAACTGCGTTTTCATCATCCGACACAAAATAGTTTTTGAGTTGTTTTTTTAAGCCGTTCTTTTGATCTGCATTCCTCTCTGGAATGTCCCCTACAGGAAAAAAAATATTAAAAGTAATTGTAATCATTTTCAGCTAGTGGATGGCGATACGTTCAGCAAAGCTCTGTTTGTTGGTTTCATTGCCTACGGTTCTATTTTCTATGCTGTTGTCTGGAGGACAGCAGATGCAGTACTATAACACTGTTAACTATACAGAAATAAATCTAATGTGAAAAAGTGTGAATTCTATTTGCTGTCACAGTCGACTGTGTCAAAACAAAATTTGTTTACATATTTTATTACATACTAACCGTTGTACTTTGTAGGTAGGATATTGTACATATGCCATGACAGTTGTAATTTTTTAGTACCACTATTGTACAGACTGAGCATATGGTTTCTCAATGTATTTCATGACAAAAATCTATAACTGTTAATTCACGTGCAGAGAGTCTTTAACCCAGACCATGGAAAATAATGGTATCATGTACAGAGGCATTTTGTATAGAGAGAATGGCCAATCTATTGTTAAAGTAGAAGTTCTTCACCAGAGATGTTAAAGAAGAAGTTGCATGATATTTGAGTGCTTGAAGCTGTTGACACTGAGTGAGACGCCCTCCTGAACTTGTGTACCTGTGGCTTTCTTGTTTCTGGTCTACTACTCAAATGTTATTTCTATCTGAAAGAGAAAATAAAGATGAAAGCTATGAAACATAGTCCATGAGGAAGCAGCACTGATGACAAAGTGTCGTGCACTTTGAGGCCACGGTTCCAGGACGAGTTCTTGTTCACATTCCTCCTCGTTTTACATCAGTTTACCTCATTTTTTTGTGTTGGATTTTATTAATTTCATACCATTTACATGCCTTTTTTTTGGTTGCCAATTTATTTAGCTTTCTATCTTTTGTTATTTAAAATGAACACATTTTCACCTTTTTTTCAGTAAAATGCGTATAAATAAAAAATATCTATATACATAATATCAACAGTGTTTACTCGTTTGTGGTTGAATAATTTGCGTTTAAAAGAGTATTATGCAGATAACTAACGGATTTAGATTGAATACAATGAACATGATTCATGTCATCATTCACAACCGTTTGTACCCTTGACCCGGTTCTGTTCTGTCGGGTCAGGACGGCGTTACGGCGCTGCTGCAGCTCACACGCTTTGTTTGAGGGGATTGTGTTCCAAATGTTTAAGAATGTAGAGGCCAAGTGCACATTATGATGAATAACGATTAATAAGGTACTAAATTGGAACATAGGTAATAAAATATGCAATAAATGGAGCAGGAGGTCAAAGGACACAATATCACCATGTTTCAATGCAATCAACACAAGGCTAATTATATAT
>JAOPJJ010000114.1:13400026-13410928 GCA_027122795.1 Enchelyopus cimbrius
ATAATCTGGCGAGGAGCTGCTGGAAAGCAGGGCTCTTGAAGGCTGGTGTTGATTGTGAAACTGGGAACAGGTGTGCAACGCCCAGTCCACTCATCACCAGGGTGGAAAAAACAGGAGGAGACTCAGGAGGTGAGCCTGAGTCTCTAGGAGACGGAGTGAGGATGGCGCACTGGATAGCGCCCAGGAACTCCAGGCGTAGGACGTGGAGGTGGCGGGTTCGAATGCGTAACAGAAAACACTGAATGCAGACAGTCCTTTGGTCAATGCTTTTACCCAAAGAATCTTACAATACTGTCAGTAGCCCTGAGTGGGAAACAAACCCCTAAATCTGGCAGTGGTAATGCCATGCTCTACCATTTGGGCTATACAGATAGACTGGTCCCTACCTCCGTAGACTTTGACCTCACACAACTGCAGGATTGTTGCTTGATCAGAGGGCTGGTAGAAGTTGATAAACCTTCCTTCCATTCCCCAACACGACAGTCTGAGTCAAGCAGTCTGGGTTATCGTTGATGATGGCACACCTGAGGAAACGAGACAGAGGGAAGATAGAGTAGATTGTAGAAGAAAGTTGTAATATCCAAATAATACATCTGGACTGTGGGTCTAGGTTTATTTCAGCAGAACACTATTTGTCTAACGAGTATTTGTCGTAATTTACACTTTAACCCAAAGACACTTAAAAGCAGGTTGAGGTCATTAAAGACCAAACCCAGAATATTTTGAATGGAGAGGAAGTAGGGTAGCTGATGTCATTCGTCTTCACCTTGGATTGTCGTTGCCGTTGTTCACCAGTGAATTCCCGACAAGTATTATCACGCCGTTGAGCCTCTCGCTAGCCTCATTCCTATTAGTGACCTCGATCTCTGACACCCTGTACACAGCAGGCAGCTCCAGCCTCCACCATGGGTGAGCCTGTAACATGGATATGCTGCAGCTGTAGTGTGTCCACTCAGGGTCGCTGTTCCCATCGATGGCGTGTTCAGCCAATCCCCTGCCCGGGTAGGTTGAAGGCTGAATAGCCGTGCCGTTCAATGCCAAGTTAACGCGGGCTGCAGCTAAGAGAGCGAGACCACAGAGTAGTTTGTCAGGTTGCAATCTAGTGGACAAGACAAATCCAAATATATTCCGGTTTTGATGAAGTTTTCAGCAGCTAAATGGGGATCATAGAAATACCTGAAAATCCAGGTGACTTCCACAGGAGGACAAAACTTGGTGATGAGAAAATACTTTTTTGTCAAAATATATATTGCAACAATTGTCAGCTCACACTTACAAGGCATATGTCCTGCAACAAAAAGAAATGGAAGTATTCCTGGCACAAATCTTACACATGCCAACCCTCACATAATCCTAGTCAAACGTGTCCTGTAACATGTATGACCATGTTATGGCAGGTATATATCTATTCATTAAATACATGGAACTGGCTAATGATAAATACTGTAGTGCTCTGTGAAATACCTACCAATTAAACTGCAGATGAGAGGACTGGACCCCATGGTTCTGGAGAAAAACAGCTGCGCAGACAATTGTGTACTAGTTACTAGTTAGGAGTCCAAACATGACGAGTCTACCATTACCGAGTTGTCCAAAAAAGATCCTAAAATAGTTTTGTCTCTGACTTGAAGACGGTACTCACCGGCAGAGTCAGTAGGTCCTTCTGCTCTGAAGAAGCGTCTGCATCTCAGACATCTACATGAACTTATCGAAAGGCTAGTGTCTGCCTCAGTTCAGTGACTATGGTGTTCTCTGCAAAAAGGAAATATTTGAAATATTTAAATTTAACAAAAACATTTAACAAAAAGCTCTCTTTATTACAAATCATGTAAAATGCATGTTTTTGGTTTTAGCTAAATGGGAAAGCTGATAAGCAAGGCTCGATGATAGTATTTAGAATTACATTTTTTATAGTACAGACAAATTATTAGATAAAAATACACAGATAGATACAAATTAAGCATTGAGTGAATGCATCCACTTAAAATGGACATTGGAAGGACATTGGGTATTTGCAAACATTAATTGTATAGTCCAACCTCAGTACCGGGCCGTGCCATTGCTAGTTTGACTGCTAGGACAAGAACCGTCGCAAATCGTATTTGAATTTGTGTGAGACACATAAACACGATGCACAAAGGGTAATTTGTGGTAAGTACCATGCGCTAGGCCCTATCGTTACTACCATATGCTGCTGCATCGGTACTCCACATTTACGAATAGAAAATGTATCTTTTAACATCCAGTATTTTAAATGTTTGTTCAAAATCACTCCAGCAAATCCGATTTGACAAACTCCCAATATAATACTTTCTAAAGGAATTATTCGAGGCCCGCAACACTATTTATTTAGTAAATAGTATATAGAATATTGTAAGACCAGTCATGTTTATATAACACTCTTCAAACCAGCAGTATTGCTCTAAATTGACACTAACAACCAGTGCTCTGCTGAAGTCCACCTGGACCCTTCAAACAGCTGGAGCAAGGGAGTAGACCTGCCCTGTTTATGGCTTCTAACTCTAACCTTCTACAGTCTTCCTCTCCCTCGCTCCATATTATCCTCAGGTGGCCATCTTACAGTGGCAGCCGACTCATGGGTGGATTGACACCTGTGATTATTTTGAATAAAAAAGTAATAAGGCCAGCGTGACACAAGCAGGATTTGGGCGGGTAGAGCTATTAGTGGCCCGGCTCTGCTGCCACGGAATTTGGTTAATTTGTTTAATGGGTATTTGTTAAGAAAATGTAGCTATTGGAGTGATTAATCACTGCCCTCTACTCTAAAAACAAAAATCATACGAGTGACTCCGCGAGCCACGCTGGCGTCCCGGGAATTTTCTCTCCGGCCCGGGCCGGTCTCGTCCCTGGCATGGGAAGTCACTCCCGTCGAGTGACGTCGTCCCGGGGGGTGCGTGTCGTGTCGGCGCACGTCGTCCTGGCGTGCGGGTCCTCTCGTGGCCAATGGGAAAGTCTGTTAAATCCAAGAGTCTCCTTGGCCGTATCGGGTCCTTGAGGTACTCTCCTCCGTTCGGTCTCCCGGTCCCCTTCTCTAGGAAAACAAACGGCTTATAAAGGGTGTCTGCTCTTCCTCACCCTCTGCCGCAGGTGTTCTCCATCAGCTCTCCGCTGATGGAGTTGTGCAATCGATGCTCTTTGGCTCCGGCTGGAGGATATCGGCGGTATACGCCGTCCACCACCTCGGCGGTATACGCCCTCCACCACCTCTCCCTCGGGCCGCCTGGCCTGAGGGTTTGGGGCCGGGTAGCCACACCGCACAATCTTTGCCGACATGTCGGTCGTTGCAGACAGAGCGCCCACCGCTGCGCAGTGCAAGCCGGCCATCAGAACACGTCTGGGCCAGAGAGGCGCGGAGACAGAGGATCAACGCGCAGGAGTTCCGGTATGGAGCCATCCTGCACGCTTTCAGCCTGGAGGTTGTGTGGAAATGTATTTCTTTGGGAGTATAATCAGTATACTCTTCATAAGGTGGGATATGATCTTATTGTGTTTAATCACCATAACACCATAAAAGGTCATTACTCTGATATGACATCCGAGTTTGGAGAACTCGGATGTGATATCAGTGATGGTTTTGTTCTCTTCTGATTCTTCCACTGAGCCTTCATGTTCCTGAACCAGAAGTCCTGAACCAGGAGTTCTGAACCAGATACTGAACCAGATGTACTGAACCATAACTAACCAGATACTGAACCAGATGTACTGAACCATAACTTACCAGATACTGAACCAGATGTACTGAACCATAACTAACCAGATACTGAACCAGATGTACTGAATGATAACTAATCAGATACTGAACCAGATGTACTGAACCATAACTAACCAGCTACTGAACCAGATGTACTGAACCATAACTAGCCAAATACTGAATCAGATGTACTGAACCAGGTATAACTAACCAGATACTGAACCAGATGTACTGAACCATAACTAACCAGATACTGAACTAGATGTACTGAATAAGGTGGAGGGTCACCAGCTCTAAGACGGGCCTTTAAAAACATATTACACTACTAGATTAATTTCATATTTAATACAATGAAAAAGACCACATACCACAAACACACACACGCACCACAGAAAAGACACCGTGTAGCATCCTGTAGCCTACATATCTGGAGACTCAGCGCTGCAGAAGATGAAATGATAAGACAAATAAGATCCTGGTGTGAGGAAACATCCTGTGAGTTACACAGGATGTTTCTCTGTGGTCTAAAGACATTTACAAATTAAAAATTAATAAAGAGTACATTGATGGAGAAACCCATTTGGGAATGTGATGTGCTTGCATTATTTTTGCACTTTTTGTGTTGTATCTTTATTGTTGAAAGCAATTATTGTCACTCACAAAAGTGTCAACTAAATAAATGTTACTTATGTCCACTAATGTTGTTAGTGCACATACGTGGTACGCAGGTACGCATGCACGACTAAAATCAGGAATGCGTAAAGGCTACTTGGGTTACTAGCGAGTACGCGCCTTTGCGTACTCGCTTCTCATCTAACCTTACACTTGTTGCTTGTACCGTCAGAGATGTCCAAAACTGAGTAGGGAGAATGCGTAACTAATTTGTGAACAACATAGAGAAACGAAACGCAAATTCGATGTAAACATGTTGGAGGCTATAGTAGAACAAAATCACGGACAATTATACATTCCGCCAGGACACTTTTTTAGGTCTTTAAAAAAGGACAAGTCCAAAAGAGGACGTCTGGTCAGTCGCCCGCTAACTAGATGACGAATCAAGCTGAATGAAGAACAGCAGCAAGCTATATTTCATATTTTTCTCCTCACATTCAATTACGTAAACACCCACTGTCACACCCAATGTCTTCCTAATGTGATGATTTACTGAAGCGGCTAGGATCCTGGAGTCAAGCGGTGTATGAGGCACAGGACCCTTTGAGTGACAGTCGGACTCCGTGTCTTCTTGGCTGCCGCCACAGTATTTACCAAATAAGTTATTTTTAGACACAATCACACAATCATTTTCTTGATACTAATGTTTTTTCATTGCGTGAACTATCGTCGATTGAGTACTCGTCAATCAAGGCAGTATCTCCATTTTCGTTGTTGGCCCTTGATCAGCAGTTTTTTAAATCTCTGCATGGCAACTCCATGCAGGAGTGACGTGTGTTGAAAACAAGCCCATATATGGATTCATAAAATAAGGTCTATTAAGGGTTTTATATGATTTCCTATTTATTAAAATGTTTTTCATTGCCATAGTACCAAGCCGCTTTTCAGCCGTGTGTATTTAAGGGGTAGTTCAGAATTTTGGACATAGGACCTCATTTCCAAGTGAGCGAGTGTATTATCATTTGAGACATTTTCGACTAATTTAATTCAGTCCTAGTTGCAGAGTGTGCGGGTGCTAGGCTAGCGCAAGTTGACGGAAAGTGCTAGCCTGCCAATAAAAACAGTATTAGCCACTCCACAGTACATCCGAGGCAAATGAATTATAACACCAGACTATTGATGTAAATGTCTGTGTTGATAGAATGTTAGAAATAAAACCAGCATTGCATGGCATTTTGAGGGACTTTTGAGGGTCTCAGCAGCAGCGTTATACTTCCTGGTAGTAGGCTACGGCAGTGATATCTAGGATACCTAGGTTAGCATGGTTAAATTCCTCTGCTGCTGATAAACAAGTCCCTCAAACTGAGATGATTCATGAATCAGTGTGTCTGGTGTTATAATTGATTTGCCTCGGGTGTATTGTGGAATTTCTGGGTGTATTGTGGAAGTTCTGCAACTAGGACTGAATGGAATGTGTTGAAAACCTCTCAAATGACAATAACACACTGGATTACTTGGAAATGATGTCTTGTGTCCAAAATGCCACACTTTCCCTTTAAGGCAAACGTCTGAAAAGGGGCTTGGTACTGCGGTCAAAGTTTGAATAAATAGTGAATCATAAAAAAACGTAATACACCATATTTTGTGAATCATAGGGTTGTTTCCCTCAGAATATAACGTGACGCGCTGTACCATAGGGAAACAACGGTTTTGGTTGCGATGAAGTTCTATGCGACATGCATCAGTGTGATCTGCCCTCTTTGTGTGTGTTTAGCAGCTAATCATGTCTTGTTCTCCCACCAGATGCCTGCGAACTCACACTGGACCCAAACACAGCCAGCAGAGGACTCTCTCTGTCTGAGGACAACAGAAAGGTGATTTGGGTTCGAGAGGAGCAGTCGTATCCTGATCACCCAGAGAGATTTGACTACAGGCCACAGGTGTTGTGTAGAGAGGGTCTGATTGGCCGCTGTTACTGGGAGGTAGAGAGGGAAGGAGTTGTTTTTATAGGAGGAGTGGGTGATGACAGCGTGCTTGGATGGAACAAGTCCTGGAGTCTTTATTGGGATGATGATGATTACTATGCCTGGTACAACGGTATTAGAACACTCATCCGTCTCCCCCCCGCTGGCTCTAACAGAGTAGGAGTGTATCTGGACCGGCCTGCTGGCACTCAGAGTGTCACAGAGTGTCCCCGGATGTAGGAGGGTCCTCACACACACTCATCCACACCTTCAGGTCCACCTTCACCCAGGAGGACCTCCTCCCTGGGTTTGGATTACGGCATGTGGGTGCCTCAGTGTCTCTGTGTCGGTTGTAGCAACACACAAACACACACACACACCATATGCTGCTGTTGGTCCCTCTCAATCATGTGATGATGCAGGGGCGGAGTGGGGCACTAAAAGCCACCGGGAGAATTCTGACTGGCCCAGCCCACCACTGGCCCCCCCAATTGGTATAAATGTTGGCTGGACGTTTCCCTTATTACATAGTATAGCCTTGGAGATTTTCACGGAGGGTAGAGCCTTAAAGTCAAATAATAATGTGTACCGCATAGCGCCGGTTTGCACACTTGTCTGGCGGCCGCTCACATTAAATGTGTTCTGGTCCACCGGACCTCGCTGGCCGGCCGACCGGGAAAACTCCCCATCGTCCCGATGGCCACTCCGCCCCTGCAAGTATACTCATTATACATTATAATAAGGGACTACTTTATGTTCTAGTAACATTTTGTTGCATGCACTAGGCGATTAATGATCTGTATGCGTATCTGTAAATTTGGATTCAACCAGTAAATAATTTAACAAATTCTCCAGTTTTTTTTTTCTTTATGAATTACAAAGTTGTGTTAAAAGATACACATACACAAGAAAAACAAAATGTATGTAATGTATGTATATGTATTGGAATATAATGTTTCAATAACAAGCATCTGTCTGAGACCCTTTAACAAGGGTTAGGTGAACCCTAACCCAAATAACAGATTTCATATCCTTGAAGATATTTTAGAAAATTAGATAAGGAGATCAGTTAAGAAACTTTATTACTCTGGGGCTATTTGTAGCCGATGGTAGATTTGTGTATGTGCATTCAACGTTCACTTCTTTATAACTATGTCTCTTCCATCCTCATTGTCTGTAACAGAATATGCTAAGGGTCCAAGTGCTAGCATAAAGACACCTGGGCAGGCTGGTTATGCCTGGCTTGTAGAGCCAAACTGTTGAAACAGTGGTTGGGATAACAGGCGGTTTGTTCTGACTGCAGACTTAACCTATTGTAAATAGGCTAGCTGCCTTGCACCCGTATAAATATCATTGTAAGGGATACTTGATCTTTGATCTAGTAACAGTTACTTTTATATATTACTCTTATCAGTGTTGATTTTGTCAGTTATGTGGAAAGGTTGATGTTCATTGAATATTTTAATTAAGAAAGCTATGAATCAGAATGTGTTTTTCTTGTGTATGTGTATCTTTTAACACAACTTTGTAATTCATAAAGAAAGAAAAAACACCTGACAAGTTGTTTAATTATTTACTGGTTGAATCCAAACTTACAGATACGCATACAGATCAATAATCACCTAGTGCATGCAACAATATGTTACTAGAACAAAGTAGACGCTTATTTCAATGTAGTGTACTTAGGTAAATAAAGCCTGCTAACACTTCTAAACACAACAGGACACATTATTTTCATAAAGTCAAATGATTGGTCTTGGGGTCAGTGATAAAAGGATGACACTAACAAACACAATTTGACTACTTTACATTTAAATGCAAAAGGAACACACACACACACGCATCTGAAGATTGACTGGAAAAGATGTACACCTCACACTGGTGTTTACACGCTTATATGTGATTGATACTCAAAAAGAAGTGCATTGATTATATATTGAAGTAAATGTATAATAAATGCTGTGCAAGCACAACATGGGTCCTGTAACAATGCCCATGATATAATGCAGAACTAGCTAGCTACCACAGACATGTTCTGAGCAATTGTGTTCACAAACTTCACTCCATGGGACTACATCAGAATCAGCAGCTAAATTCCCCAGTGGGCTCAAGCTGAACTGCAACGAGTTTGATTCTCTCATGTGGAACTATAGAAACGCAACTTGTTCACTCCTTCTGTCGGACCTGTGGGTAAAGAAATACAAAAGGCTAATGAAGTGGTGGAAAATACCTACAGCTCTTTTCACTCATTCACACTCATAGGCTGAGTGCAGAACTCAAGACTGAAGACTTTTTTATTTCCCAAACAGGAAGCCTGAACCTTTTACTGTAATCTCTTACCTCTTACTGTAATCTCTGTTTGTACATTTAAAAATAAGGAGGGTCTTCCTGAAAATCTTACCTCAGACTCCCTTGTGCAGGTAGTGCATAACAATTGGTGCATGTCATTGGGCTTGATAAGGACGTGGTAATGGCTTTATGAGCTGGACACTAACCTGTGAAGCAGAAGAAGTGAAGGTGTTCTCCACAATCGCGTTGCATCCACGTGGAACGTTCCATACTGGACACACCCCCACAGGGGCTGGAATGGAATGAGCCTTCCTTCCATTGGGTGAAGTCCATGGGGTCACCGGACATCCAAAACCAGGAGCTCCCTGTAATGGACCTATCAACATCAAAAGAGATGAAAGAATTATCTGGAGGCGAAGAGGTCAGTTAATAAGTTATGTGGCCAAATATTTTGCTTTTGTTATTTTCATGGTATTTTTGACAGAGCAAGGGATGAACAGATGATCATGAGGACAGACTCAATTGCCTAGACACCAAGGTCTGACCAGTACCTGCACAGGCCCACCCAGAGGTGGCTGGTTAGTGGGAGGGGGGCGCGAGCCACCAGCTTATCAATCATCTCCTGGTCTTCCGGCCCATGAGGCTCAGCAGGTCCCATTGAGAGTCTCTGCAGTAGAGCAGGGCGTCTGACCAGCACAGCTGCATCCCCACCAGTGTGATGTTCCTCCCCGTCTCCTGAATGCTGATGTAGGGGGCGCAGCAAGCTCTGGGGAAGCAATCAACACTGTAGTGGTGAGAGAGTTCTACTCTCAGCACTATAAGTCGCCCTCTAAGTATCTGAACGCATAATCCCAACCACCAATTATACTATTTAGACACATTAATCGCTTATCAGTGTGATTTTACACATATATTTTTCAGCCTACTTGAACTAAATTGATAAGGGCTACGAGGTTTCTTGGACCAAACAACTTACTTTGCTACTTTACTCTTAAATAGCACAGTACTGAACAGTCGTTGGTGTACTTCTAAATTGTCATCAAGACTTTCATCATGACAGCAAGAAGGTCAGTGGCAAACAATGCAAAGAAAAAATAAATTTCTCTCCACAAAACACAAAAAATTAACTGAACAAATTGACTCTTAGAAAATCAACATCCAATAATGGTAATAATAATACAAATAATGGCTATAATTGGTATGTGATGAAGTACGGTTCATTTTTAATGATTTGTTACATTTTTCTACCTAATTCAACATCATTAACCCCCACATACCCCCTGCATTACCCATGTGTACCGCCAATGGTAAGTGTTGAAACCATTGGAAACACTGAATTCAGATTGTCCTGGTGGATGCTTTTACCCAAAGAGTCTTACATTACTGTCCGTGCATACATTGGTATAATAGGTAGCCCTGAGTGGGAAACAAACCCTTAATCCTGGCAGTGATAATGCCATGCTGTAACAGTTGAGCTACACAGGGCCATCCCCCTTGATGATCATGTAATGATGGACTGGGTCCCTACCTCCATGCACTGACCTCACACAATTGCATGTCATTTTCTTCATCAGAGGGCTTGTAGAAGTCGATAAACCTTCCCTCCATTCCCCAACACTTGACAGTCTGAGTCAAGCAGTCTGGGTTATCGTAGATGACGGCACACCTGAAGAAAATAGACAGAGACAGAAGATACAGTAGTCTGTAGGTAGGTGTCCGAGACCAGATGCCAGCAGCTGGTGCGTGTCCAGGTGTATTATATGTCCAGGTATAATAGTATAATATTCTATACTAAGTAATTATTATTTACACAGACACTTTAAATAAGGATGAGGTCATTAGGGATCAAACCAGAATGTTTTGGCAGAGAGTGAGTATTTTGTGGAAGTAGCGTAAAGGACAAGGATTGTCATTTGTGTCCTGTGTGTGCGTGTGTTTGTTTGCGTGTGTATGTGTTTGACATTTTTGTGTGTGTGTATTTGTGTTTGCATGTGTATGTGTGCCAATCATGCATATGCACCCAAAACGATTACATGTGTGCAACAATATTCACCCAAGCACGCACCCTCCCCCCTCAACATTAATATACGCACATGTGAGCCTTACTGGTGAACCCGTTCATCTGAGAAACCACAGGCAGGAAAACCTGCAGCTCTTAGCCTGTGATTTGCAGCATGCCTTTAGCTTAGAGTGTTAAGGGACAGGACGTGGGGACCCAAGTGCTGGACACAGGGAGACGGGAACGGGATAAAGGAATGGGATTTATTGGGTAGGAAGGCGAGTAGTCAGACAGGCAGGGATCAGGAACCGGCAGGGTAGTCAGAC
>JAOPJJ010000122.1:21946-35069 GCA_027122795.1 Enchelyopus cimbrius
TCCCCCCAGGTGAGGTGAGGGTTCCCCTCCCCCCCACCCAGGTGAGGTCCTGCCAGGTGAGCGACACCTTCCTGGTCCTGAGCTGGAGCGAACCGGACCCCCGCGGTCCAGAACCCGTCACCTACTGTGTGGAGCGGGTGAGAAGTACACGCATCTGTAGTATGCATGTGTTCTCATGATGTCACTTTGTGTTCTGATGGTGTCACTATTTGTTCTGATGATGTCACGTTGTGTTCTGATGATGTTGTGCTGGGATGACACCCTTTGCCCCCTGGTGGAGGTGTGGAGTGAGCGCTGACGGTGGTCTCGCTGTTCCCAGTGTGCGGGGGCCGCGGGCTGCTGGGAGCTGGCCAGTGCGGGCGTAGTGGTCGCCTCGCCGCGCTACCCCGTCCGTGACCTCCGGCCGGGGGTGCAGTACCGCTTCCGCACGCGCTCCGTCAACAAGTATGGCGTCAGCGAGCCCTCAGAGGTCAGCGCGCTGCTGGCCCTGGCCCCGCCCCCAGGTGAGCGTCACAGAGCTCCTCCCACCCCGGGTCAGGCAGCGGGCGGGGGGGGGTGATACCTAGATGCGTAGCTTTAGCTGTTTAGCTAGCTTTATTCCTAGCTAGCTTTAGCTGTTAAAGCTAGCTTTAGTCCTAGCTAGCTTTAGCTGTTAAAGCTAGCTTTAGTCCTAGCTAGCTTTAGCTGTTAAAGCTTACTTTAGTCCTAGCTAGTTTTAGGTGGTTTCCTGTTTGTTGGTTAGTAGCGATTGCTAGCTGGTGTAGAAGGTTACGTTTGGTTGCTAGCCAGTCCAAAATGTTGTGTTTGGTTGCTAGGTGGTCAAGAAGGTTGTGTTTAGTTGCTAGGTGGTCCAGAAGGCTGAGTTTGGTTGCTTGCTGGTCCAGAAGGTTGCGTTTACCTCCCCAGAGGTCCCAGCTCCGCCCCACTCGGTGCTGGTGTTCAGAGACTCTGACAGTTCGGTGGACCTCCAGTGGAAGGCCCCGGCTGGAGGCGCGGAGGTGCTGGGCTACTACCTTTACTACAGCCTGGCCGGCTCCAAGCAGTGGCACACCATCAACAACAAGCCCGTCTCCAGCACACGGTACTACCAGCACGCCAGAGAATGATGCTACACACCTGCTAGTGGTCGGACTAGGTCTGCTATTGTTGCTGTTTGTCTTCCATTCCAATCCCGACCCTGCTTCCCTGCGTCGGGTGGGGCGACGCTTGTCCTCATTGATTCAGGGCTCAGGGCTAAACGCTGTCCACTCTGTACCTGTAGAAGGACTTTTGAAGAGCCCACCACAGACGCTGTTAAGGAAACACAGACCCTCGTTTCTTCTTGGTCTTGGACTGAGCTCAGTTCCTTTTCCAGGAACCCTGCAGCAAAATGGCCTCCCATCAAGCTAACTAAGCGCTTTACTAACCCACTGGAGATCAATAATCAATATGATGATGATTATCATGACCACCACCAGGAGGTAGTCTGTGCTGACGGTCTGTCCTGGACCAGGTTCACAGCACACGGCCTGCAGACCCACAAGGACTACGTGTTCCGCATCAAGTCCGTGGGCCGAGCGGGGAACAGCGTGTACTCCGGCGAGTCCGCGCCCACCAGGGTCAGAGCCGCCATACGTGAGTACGTCTGATCACCTGTCGGATGTATCACACGGCGCTCTGATTGGTCAGCTCTCAGACGCTGGCCTCCGAGGCGTGTGATTGGCCGACGCTGAATGCTAATGCGACGGTTGATCAAACTGATCTAATAAATGCGGTGTAACGAACGCATCAGAGCGTTCCCCTGACCAATCAGGAGGTCGTTATTTCATCTGAGGTCTCCTGAGCTAGCAGGCTAACCGTGCTAGCATTAAGGTCGCTCAGCGCTGAAGGATAAGAGAGTATTTATTTATTGATAGAGAAAGATGGGCACCTCACAGTACAGACAGCTTGGACTGTGAATACAAGAGAAACTACATTTTGTGTACAACTAGACTACAATTGATTTAGAAAAATGATATTCTATATTCTATATTCTTTGCTATCTGTGGCTAGATTTGGTTTACGGGTTTACCCTCACCCTTAGGATTTATGCTGTTTCATTGTCACTTTCTTTTCATTTTGTTTGCGTTGTTGTTGAAGTCTGGGATTGGAAGTGGAAATTGAATAATTGGATTGGCGCTATTCAGCGCTTTGATGCTAAGCTGAGCCTGGCGCCCGATGGTATAAATGATGAGTGTAACGCACACACAGGGTGGCCATCACAACACAACACGCAGCGCATAGCATGAGTCACCCCTCATTACCCGGGAATGAAAGGAGTTACGAATGTGTTCCTCTGCTGATAATGGTGGCGCTAATGTCGGCCGCTGGACTTCTGGCTAATGGAGGAGTCAGGTAATGACTGACTATTGGGTAGTGCACACGCACACACAGAGATATATAGGCACACACGCACGCACAGAGACGTATAGGCATTCAACTCACACACACACTCAGGCATCAACACACGCACACACAGGTACACACCATACACACAGAGGCCGACGCATACCCACTAATACACACAGAAACACACACGCAGACCAGTGTCCCCTACGGGGTGGTCCTGGTCCAGAACCTGCTGACGGTCTCTCTCTCTCCGGGCCTAGGCGTCCCCGCCCCCCCCTCCTCCATCACCCTGCTGATGTGCTCCGGGTCTGGTATGGTCCTGGGCTGGAGGGCCCCGCCCAGCGACGGGGGGTCCGCCGTGCTGGGCTACTACCTGGACCGCCGCGAGGCCGGCCGGAACCCCTGGAGAGAGGTCCACCACAGGCCTGCTGAGAGGCGGGTCTACGAGGTGGGTCAGGACCGGGTCCCCCCGCACCGCACATCTGGGGGTCTGTCAGCGTGTGGAACCAGGAAGGCTGGTCAGGATGTCCCTCAGGAACCAATCAGCACGCGTCTAATTGTAATTCTAACACGCCGCCATTGTTCCATACTGAACTATGTTCTTCCCTGATCTTAGACCAGTTGATGCATGCCTCTCTCTGTCCAAATTGATGATCTTACTGCGCCCACGTCAAAGTGCTCTCAGGTTTTATTCCGCCATACATTATAGTTATCCTTTTTATCTGCTTAGAAAATTGGCATGTTTCATTTTGTGTCACCATACTTGGGTCGTGTAACGACTCATGTAACCGTATTTAAATAGGGAAAACGTGGAAGTGCTTAGTCACTTCTAACTTCACCCCCGTTTGGATCCATAGGAATGTAATGGGCCAAGCTAAATGCTAGCAAAGTAGCGCTGCGCGCCAGAGCGATTGAGTGCATGCACGAAGGCGAGAGAGGTATGTATCAACTCATCTAAGATCAGGGAAGAACATAGTTCACTATGGAATAACGGCGGCATGTTCCTTTAACAAGGAGCCCAACTCGTTCAATAGAATCTGCATGGATCGGAGAACAACACAGAGAACACGACGGAACCTTTGGTGAACACGTTCACGCACCCCGAAGCCCAGCAGGCCCTACATGAGTGACCATTAGCGGTCCAGAGTGTGGGAGAGATTCAGGAGGAGTGGGATAATGAAGTTGTTGTGGCAGAGGAGAGCTTTTATTTCCACGCTCTGTATTCCTGCTGACCCTCTGCCTGCCACCCTGTCCCGCCCGTCTGGACTTTAGGAAGGAAGGAACAAATGAAAAGAGAGTAGGAGAACTCACTCACAGACAGCCAGTGACCAACTGAAGAGTGTATTCAGTAGACATGGGCCAAATGGTCCTATTCCGGGAATCAGTTCTTTCAGTTCCCTTCACTTTCACCAATGGTTGGTTTGATTCGTTCCTGCAGTTCTTTCATTCATACGGTCTGTGACGTCATTTGGCAGAGGTACGCCCGCACATGGAGTCTTTTGGAACCCTAGAAGATGGGGTGACGGTGATGGTGCTCTGGAACAGCACATTTCTGTGCTGTTGACATGACCAACCCTTCACTTTGTTCAACCAATCACCCAAAACACCCGTTTTGTTGTCAAAACGTCTCTGAAGCATTCACTAAGACGTTCAAAAAGAATCAGTTCTCTTGTTTTGGGAGTCAGTTCTCGTCGTTCACCTTCCGGAGTCGTTGTTTCTGACCGAATCGGTCGTGAATTGCCCGTGCCTAGTATTCAGTGTTTCTACAGACCACCCGGCCCTGGTAGAATGAGTTCTGGGCGCCATCTGGCGGTGGAGTGTGGACCTACGCCTCATCGATCTCTGGACGCGTTCTGTGAGCTGGAGAGACAGACTATTGATCAGGGATGAGAGCGTCTTCTAGAGGAGGAACAACGTGCAGCCGCTGGCTGAGAGTCAGATGCAGTGTGAGGAGAAGGTGACTCTGGAAGGTTTCAGAAGAGGGGGATTAGTGCTGAGGTAAACGGGTTGCATTGAGGGGATGGGTTGACCCAGAAGGGGAGATCGAGGGGAAATGGGCCCTTTCAGATAAAGGGTTTAAGATTAGATGGGGGGTTTTAAGGAAATGTTTCTGGGAAAAAGGGATTATCTGGAAGGACTCGGCCTACATGGAACGAGAGGTGGGGGGGTCCCTTCTGTGTTCCCCCACCATAGCCTTCCCCGTGTGTGTGTGTGGGGGAAATGGCCCGTGCTTCCCTTTTTCTTGACCTTGGGAAGCGCAAAGTCCCCCTCGCCCGAGAATCGGAACCCAGCTTTCTAGGCTTCCGCAAGAAAGCAAACCGCAAACTGGACACGCATGCCGCCGGTTTGCTGGTTAGATCTGAACGATCTCTGCAACTGGACTGGTCGACGATGCCAGGAGTCGACGTTAAAGCTGAAATAATGATTAAAGCTAAAAACATCACTGTGACCGCAACTGCACTGGAAGACGGTCTGCGCTACTCAATTCTTCCTGGAAACCTCCGCGCGTCTCTGCTGTCAATCAAACACCAGCAGCGTCAGCGTCACCGGAGGGGACTCAAACTCCAAGGGAAGCTAGCTTGTATCCTTTTTGCAGACCACTCCGTATCACATACCATTTTTCAAAATGTATCAATTGATGAAGATATACAAATGTTCACAGTTAAAGCAAGGCTTCAGATATACCCGACAAAGTTAAACCTGTCAATCTGGTTCCCTCGTTCTCACTCACCATTATGTATTCATCATGGACAAGAGCAATTCATTGAATCCATGTCTCATATATTAAACGGCTGTCATTTTTACAAAGGTCTTTATATATCCAGGCATGATAGGATTGTGGACATTATATCAGAGAGTCTACCATCCTTATTTTCTCCAACAGGATCAATGCATGTCAAGTGTGTTGTTAAACAACAAATGTTTTCTACGTGCTCCTCACAAATGTCTGTGTTCTCTAATGTGAATGCCACCAGGCCTGATATTATGATCATTGATGAGAACAGAAGAAATGTGCTCCTTCTGGAAGTAGGATGCTGCTTCGATTCAAGCCTAGAGGAAGCTTACTTAACAAAGCTGGTAAAATATCCCCCTCTTGTACAACAACTATCTGGCCTTGGCTACAACGGTCAATATCTGGTACTTATCTTTGGCAGCCGGGGCCGTGTGCATAGGCTGTCATCAGGGGTCTTAGAATAGTTGGCTTTACAAAGGCAAGGGCAAAACAACTCGCCAAATACTGTTCAATGTCCTCCATTATTGGAAGTCTCCACATTTGGGGGAGAAGGTGTTGCGTGGTTCCATGATATGCTGTTTGTACGGTCATCAGACCCACATTTCTGGATCGTGCCGAAGCAATGCTCCGTGTCTGTAACATTTATGTCCTTATGTACCTATTATGAATTGTGGACATGAATAAAGAAGTTAAAATGTCTGTGTGTGTGTGTGTGTCTGTGTGTCTGTGTGTGCGCAGGTGGGCGGTCTGACCAGCGGCTCCTCCTACCAGTTCCGTGTGCTGGCGGCCAACCTGGTGGGGGTGGGGGCGCCGTCTGAGCCCAGCGAGTACTTCCTGTGCGAGGCGTGGACCTCGCCGCGGCCAGGTGAGCTGCGTCTCCATGGAAACGCGCGTCAGGGTGTTCTCCTGCAGACCTTAAAGGAGTTTTTCCAGTGTTTTACACTGAAAGCCTTATTTCCAGTTTGTTTATGATGAAATAGATCGGTTCAGGTGTGAAGTTTAGCTTTTTTTGTAGCCCCACTGTAGAGGCACTGTAGAGGTAATAGGACCGAGCGTCATCGGTCCTAAAGCAACATTAAACGTTTGTTTGCAAAGCTGTGAAACTCACCGAGTGGTCACTGGTGTTTGACAAAAAATCTGAGAAAAGTAGGCATTCCAGCAGAAGTTAGACAATCGTTACTATTTTTCAGAATGCGTCATTTTTCAGAAGGCTTATTGTGTAAAATACCAGAGTTCTCCTTTAAGTGCTGACCACTTTACATTCAGCCTCTGCCACTCAGAACCAATTAGAGGAGAGCAGAGATTACACTTTGCTGCTGCTTCTGTTTGACACGTTTTAATTGAGCAACACGAGCGCAGATAGCACGTAGCACGCAGATAGCATCCAGCCGCACAGTTTGTTATGTGCTCCTATGGAGAGAACGTAGCATGCTAGCTCTATGCTCGTGTACACACACACACACACACACACACTCCTATCTGAAACCACCACACTACCCAGATAGGATATGACATCGTCTTTCTGTTAAAGTCAACGTTTCTCCCCCTTTATCTCTCGCTCTGTCTCTTACTCGTTGTCTCTGCGGTTAGATGAGAGATGCACTAGTGTGAATCACACACACACACACACACACACACACACACACACACACACATACACACACACAGTAACAGTACCACACCTTGGTGTGTGTGTCTCTGTCTGTGTCTATGTGTGTGTGTGTGTGTGTGTGCGCAGGCTGCCCCTATGACCTGGAGCCCCGGGAGGTCCGCTCCGGCTCCCTGCTCCTCCGCTGGGAGCCGCCCCTCTACCTGGGGGCCAGCCCTCTCATTGGCTACCAGCTCCACATCGGTCAGGGCGACCAACTGGAGAGCTGGAGCGTGCTCAACGATCAGCCAATCACCGACACCTTTTACAAGGTGAGACGTGCCGAAAGCTCCAGGTTCCCGCCCGCCTCCTATCCAATCAGAATCATTGATCACTCGGGGAAACCTCTGATCACCTCCAGGCTTGCGGACTCCAAACGGGCGGGACCTACCGATTCCGCGTGTCGGCTGTCAATCAAGCAGGAGTGGGCGAGGCTTCCCTACCCACTGAGCCAATCACAGCTCTGACCCCGCCAGGTCAGACACCAGCGCAACTCTGATCTCTGTCAGCCGATTGGCTCCCTTCTTCGCCGTCACTTCAACCAGGAACTCAGAACTCGTATCTCACTGAAAATCAATGACTTGAAATGACTGGCCTGTCGTTAAAGTCCCATTAATTAATAACTTAATTATTACTATCTATCTGGCAGTAAGACTTTGAGCGAATCAATGTAGCGCCATGACTGTTGATGACGGTGATTGACGCTGAGCTGAACAGACGTAAAGTGCGTTAGCCCTGACCCCTGACCCCCCCAGGCACCAGCGAGGTGGAGGTGGGCGTGGACCAGGAGGGCTCCGTGTTCCTGTCCTACGAGGTGCCCCCCGCCGCGCCCACCGACAGCAGCCGCTTCCTGTGGAGGAAGAACGTGCTGGAGGCGGTCCAGGCCGGGAGGGCCACCCTGCAGGACCACGGCAACCGGTCAGACCACGTCCTGGATGGACTAGACCAGGGCCACAGACCAGGCTCCCCTTAACAGCCAAGACCGCAGACCTTGCTCTCGCTCGCTCTCTTTTTCTCTCTCTCTCTCTCTCTCTCTCGCTCCTCCTCTCTCCCAACGCACCGTGGCTATCTGGCACTTTGGGTGTATTTTTCCACATTTGAATATTAATTTTCGCGTTTGAATGTCTTGTTTTTAAAAACTATCGGAGTATATCTTTAAATTTGTAATATTGGTGGACAGCCCTGGTAGACCGGACCAGAGATGGGTCCATGTGGGGAGTCCAGTGCAGTGGGTTCTGGTCAGATGGGTGGGTGCTAAGTTAAGTTAAGTTCAGTAAAGCTCTCCCTCTGCAGGTCTGTGCTGACCTTCAGGGACGCGTCTCAGGAGGACCTGGGTCTGTACTCCGTGGAGCTCAGCGACCAGCCCGCCCTCTCCTCCAGCTACCAGCTGAGCCTCGCAGGTACCCCTCTGCAGGGACCCCTCTGCAGGTACCCCTCTGCAGGGACCACCTAGGACCCGCTCAGGGCTGGACAACCTAGGACCACAAGAGAGTGCCTGAACGCAGTCCGTTATCAGACCAGATCAGAACTAGAGCAGACTAGACCATACTGGACCAGACTAGACCAGACTGGACCATACTGGACCAGACTGGACCAGACTGGACCAGTCTGGAGCAGTGGGTCTAGACTGGACCAGACTGGACCAGCCTGGAGCAGTGGGTCTAGGCTGGATGACGGCAGCAGGCTGTAGGCCAGGTTAAGGTAACTAACCATAGGACTCTAGTTAAGGTTAAAGGTTATCTACAGTGTGTTCTGCTGGAGGTCCAGGGTGGACTGGTTATAGTCCAGACCCCCAGCCTCCTGGACTCGTCTTCAAGAAATATAGAAAAAATATAAAAATCAATGTTTTGTTTTGGTTGTTTCCAGAGCTGGAGAGGCTGACTGAACTCAGCCTGCAGGTCAGAAACCCATGTAGGTCCCTCCAGAAGGTCACATGACGTCCTCTACTGTACTGTACTGGAATGATGAACTCTGTGTGTGTTCATATGATAACATCACATGACGTCCTCTCTACTGTACTGTACTGGAATGATGAACTCTGTGTGTGTGTTCGTATGATAACATCACATGACGTCCTCTCTACTGTACTCTGCTGCCAGTGGTGCAGCTGCGTCGCGGCTGGCAGGTGGAGGTGGGTGCGGGCGGAGGCGTGCGCCTCTGGCTCCAGACGGAGCCGCTGGGCGCAGAGGCGGAGCTGCGGCTCGTCCTCAACCACCGGGAGATCGCCAGCACGCCGGTGAGCCGCGGTCAATCACGGCGCCTCGCTGGGGTCACGTGACCACGCCCCTCTGAAGTCAGGCATGAGGAAACTGCCTCAAAACTTTATTCTGCAGGGGGGGGGGGTCCTCCAAAATAAGAGCGGCAACACTTTATAATAAGGAATGGCTATGAATGAATAATGAATGATAATGAATCATTAATTAATATTTGATTATATAGCCTACATTGTAGTAATTATATAAATGATTAACAAATGAGGTCATTTAATCAAATATGAATTCAGGATTTATTATCATGTATCAATCATTTATCCATCATTTGTGTGTGCATGGTGTGTGTTTGTGTGTTTATCTGTGTGTGTGCGTGTTTATCTGTGTGTGTGTGTTTGTCTGTATGTGTGTGTGTGTGTGTGTGTTTGTCTGTATGTGTGTGTGTGTGTGTGTTTATCTGTATGTATGTGTGTGTGTGTGTGTATGTGTGTGTTCCATAACAACAGTCTGTGCATTGAAGCCTTTGAGCAAACACTTTCCACTGGTCTCCCATAATCCACGGATTAGTGTCGGCCTGCTCAGCCAATCAGAGTCCCTCTGTGCACACGTACCGGTGTGTGTGTGTGTTGACTTAGAATGGACAATTTATTGTGTGCATGACACGCTCACACTAATGCACATTCACACTCACACACCCACACGTTCACACTCATATGTTCATGCCCCCACCCCCAGCGGCGGCGGTGGCATGTGGACCGGCCCGGGGGTTTGGTGGAGGTTCTGCTGGACCCCCTGGAGGAGGAGGACCAGGGCTCCTACACCGCACAGCTCAGAGACGGAGCGGCCCGCAACCAGTTCACCCTGCTGCTGCTGGACCCCCGTAACTCACTCCCTCATTCACACACACACACACCTTCATCACCTTATACACACATACACACACACACACACACACCTTCATTCCCTCATGTTCTCTGTGGTTCCGTGTTCTCCCGTCACTCCAGGGTTCCACCAGCTGCTGGCCCAGTCCCGCGCTAACCGCCGCCACATTCAGAAGCAGTCTGGTGAGGAACGCTGTTCTGCTCTCTCTGGTTCTGCGTAGGCGTATTGTGGCGGATCACTGATGGGTGTGTGTGTGTGTGCGTGTTTGGACCAGGGCCCTACTTCGCGCACCCTCTGTCCTGGGAGGTGACGGACAGCTGTCAACTCGTGATCAGGTGTCAGGTAGCCGTCACCTATCATCACCCTCAGTCTCAGAATCATCACCTTGGCAATGGCGTGGTCGATCAATAACTCATTATCCAATGAAACACAAGCACCTGCTCTGTGCGTGTGTGTGTGTGTGTCTCTGTGTGTGTGTGCAGGTGACCAACCACAGCGCAGACAGTTCTCTGGCGTGGTTTAAGGACGGCGAGGCGCTGACCCCCACGGAGTACGACCCCTCATCCGGAGTCGGCTCGCTCTCCATCCCCCAGGTAACCACGGTGACCAAGGTGACCCCTCCAGGGTTGAGACGGGGGGCGGAGCCAGAGTTAGGGTTCAGAACACGGGCCTACAGAACCAGGTATGCAGAGAGGGGGAGGAGAGGAGGAGGAGACAGGGGAGAGTCCTCCTGCATATTAAAGTAACAGGTTGCAGGTCCTTCATCAGAATGTGGCGTTCACTGAAGGTGAGTAGAGTTCTAAACAGGTTAGGGCTAATGAGTTTAACACAGTGACATATATAGTCATGTGTGCTCAGTGTCTAGTTATGTGTGTATGTGTGTGTGTGTGTGTGCATGTCTGTCTGTGTGTGTGTAGTTCTACATCCAGGGCCTGTATGTATTGTGTATCAGAGATGAAGCGTTCTGTCTCCATGCGTTGTGTTTGATCTCCTGGTCAGGTGACCCGTGGGGCGTTCGGGTCCTACCGCGCCCAGGTGGCTGATGGGAGGGGACAGGACTCCAGCACCTTGGATCTCCTGGACCAGGGTAGGACCCCGCCCCTCATAACGCCCGGCCTCGTTCAGAGCCCCCCCCCCTCTCTGTTCAGTATTCTGAAACCGCTTTCATCACTCTCTTTATTCTCAGAGTTTGAGAAGCTTCTGCAGCAGCTCAGCAAACGCTGCGGTACGGGACCAGGCCCTCTGATGGAGCTCTGCGTTAGGGACCGGGCCCTCTGGTGGAGCTCTGCGTTAGGGACCGGGCCCTCTGATGGAGCTCTGCATTAGGGACCAGGCCCTCTGATGGAACTCTGTGTTAGAGCCCATGCCCTCTGGTGGAGCTCTGCATTAGGGACCAGGCCCTCTGGTGGAGCTCTGTGTCTGTCTCTCTGCCTGTCCCTCTCTTGTCTCTAAACATCTGGTCTCTGGTTCCAGCCCTGTCTGCCGGCCCGATCCAGGTCCAGGGGACCGCTGAGGGTCTGAGACTCTACTGCTCTCTGAAGGTCTACCACCCTCACCTGAAGACCACATGGACCTTCAGGTGAGAGGACACCTAAAGGTCCAGACCACGGCTGTCGGTGTGTCTCTCCTCCAGAGAGAGGAGGTGCTGGTGCTGGTGCTGGTGGTCATGTTGGAGTCTGTGGGTCTCTGGCGCCCCTTGCTGGGCCCTTCAGAACGGAGAGTAGATTAGAATACTGATAGAAACAAGTAGGAGTCATTACAACCCAGAAGCTGAACGTACACTAGCGTTCATACGTTTGGGGTCACCTGCTCATCTCAGCTTCATTAAACTCCATCCTAACCAGCTTCATGGAATAGTGATCTGGAACGCTCTGTGATCATTAGGAGAGCACGGAAATCAGTCGATGTGCTCAACAACTACGGGAACATTTTTGTGTTCAACGAAAAATGACTTCCAGTGTCTGATTGACAGACATTGGAAGTGATCCCAGAATCCAGAATGTGAAGACAGAATCCCAAGTGTGTACAATTATTTGTGAACACAATAGAATAGTTTTAAAGAGCTAAAATATAAAACACAATGCTTTGTTTACTCTTTCATGGCACACACAACCAAGTGTGATTATAATACAAAGCTTTGTTTTAGAAATGTTTACGTTTTTAGACATTTTAAAGAAGCCATCTTCTATATTGATGACCGCATATTGCACACTTGGCATTCATTCTCTAAAACATTGTATATACATGTTGTATATTGAACTTGTTTTACTTTCGCACAGTGAGCCGTCCCATAAGTGTTCGGCTATCTCAGCTGATTTCATTCCCTCATCATAATCTTCCAGAGCGTTCCAGATCATGATTTCATGAAGCTGGTTATAATGGAGTTCAACGCTGCAATGAGCAGGTGACCCCAAACCTATGAACCCTAGTGAACATAAGAGGATTACAGAATCAAAGTCATGATGAGTCAATCCACCAGAGGAACCCCAGGGGTCTGGTGAGACCCTCTGGTACTGGCGCCCTGCTGAGAGTCTCTGCTGAGCTGTCTGGGTCTGGTCCGGTCCAGGGAGAGGAGGCTGGACCAGGACTCCAGGGCCCGGTCCGGGTCCAGCGTTGACACGGTCTGGCTGGACCTCTCGGACCCAGCGGACTCTGACCGTGGACGGTACACTCTGGAGCTGTTTGACGGCCTGGAGACCCACGCCCGACACCTGGACCTGGGTGGACCAGGTGGGTGCTGGTCTAGGGAGGTCCGTAGAACAGGGTCTCTCCTGTTAGTCCCAACCTGGGTCTAGCTTACCACAAGCTCCTTTATTTGAACATTTCTGCCATGGGGACCAATAATTGTTTTGTGAAACCTTCACCAGCGTTTGCTGAGGCCTTAGAGGAGCACAAGAGAATGAAGTAAGTAGCAGAAAGGACTCACTAACCCCTTAAAGTGCTAGAGGCTGGACTCACTAACCCTTAGTGTTGGAGGCTGGACTCACTAACCCTTACATAGTGCTAGAGGCTGGACTCACTAACCCTCACATAGTGCTAGAGGCTGGACTCACTAACCCCTCACATAGTGCTAGAGGCTGGACTCACTAACCCTTACATAGTGCTAGAGGCTGGACTCACTAACCCTTACATAGTGCTAGAGGCTGGACTTACTAACCCTTACATAGTGCTAGAGGCTGGACTCACTAACCCTTACATAGTGCTAGAGGCTGGACTTACTAACCCTTACATAGTGCTAGAGGCTGGACTCACTAACCCTTACATAGTGCTAGAGGCTGGACT
>JAOPJJ010000122.1:134177-150154 GCA_027122795.1 Enchelyopus cimbrius
GCTGATTGAAGGCAGAAGACTAGCATTGGATATGGGAATTTAAATTGATAATCTAGTGACCGGCAGCTTATTCAGCTATTCATTGTCATACTGTGACATTCTCTCACAGACAATCGTCTCCCTACGTTGGACATTGGTCAAACAAATAGGATTTTTTCTTATGCCAAATGAAACGCGATGGGTTTAAATGGACCTTGACACCAGCTGTACCGAGCCTGGCCACCTACGTACTTCCGCTCAATTTTATTTTGCCTTCAGTAGTAGGTCTGGGCTTGCTGCATAGACTTGGGTTTTCTCTGACAGACACCTGCCTTCCAGTGAGTCAATTGAGCGATTCTAGACGTTCTGTACAAATGAAATATGGTGCGGTGGTCCGGTGGGTCCAGGCTAAGCTCTTTACACAATACTGTTGGTAGTATGTTTTCCTGGCCTATATGTCTTAACTGTTAATGTCACAACCTCACTACTGAACCATTCTCTCCACTCCTGTGCATCCCTGGAAGGAAGGCACCTTCCTGTGTTTCTTCCATTATCCTGTTGGACTTGTCTGTGCCCTGAGGGTGGATGAGCGCTAGGCATGGCCTGGTTTCATGACATACCACCTCACTTGCTTTCAAAATGGTTTAGCCAGGGGTCAAAACAAATGCTTTTTCAAGTATATTCTACAAATAGGTATTGGTAAAATAGTTAAAATTGGCGTCATTGTGCGGCAGTTACTGTTATGCTTTCGACAGCCTTTCTCACTTTAGTTTATTTTTCAATTGAATTTCCCTGGCGTGGGGTTTATTACATTTAATCAAATACATTTTTAAATCATTCAAATATTTTTCTACAATTAATAATGCCTTTATGTGCTGCATTTCCTAATTGGATTATGCAGTTATGCAATCCTGGCAAATACTTTGAAATATGCTATTATGCATTATTTGACATCGAATATCATTTCATGTTTTACCCACCAGCAGAGGGCAGGAAAGCGCTTTTGAATAATATATATTCAAGGTCATTCGCCTTATGTATTTACAGATTGAATTTAGTTTCAACATTTCTTATATTTTGTACAATACTTATGAAATATAATACTATTAAACAACGTCTCCCACGCTACACCCCCCTGCTGCAGCAGCTACTGAAGTCTGATTCAGCGCAGCGGACCCCGGCCTACAGGGCTGTGAGCCGGGTCAGGCCAAACGCACCATCCTGTCACGACGCGCCAGGGCCCCTCACCCCTGAGACCCCCACAGCTGCTCGACATGTCTCCGCTGTGTTCTGCCCTCGCTGCACGCAGAGGGAGCAGCCGCCCCACTGACCCCAAGCCAGCCCAAACCCTCGGGTATGCTAACCTCTTCAAATAAATACCAAAAAGGAATTTGGTCAAATCTCTTATCACTTGGTTTTATATTGTAGCGCTCAAAGCCAGCCTCTTTCCTTATTTAGGTGTGTTATGCACTTCACTGGTCCTTGTGACCCTGTGGTCCTCGTTGTGGGATGCACTGTAAGTCGCTTATGACAAAAGCGTCATGACGTAAATGTACAAAATGTTTGCCCATGACTTGGGCCAGAGACACTTTTTAACAACACCATCCCATCGGAAATATATTAGTGTTAGAGGCTCTGTATATAGATGTATTTGAAGAGGTTAGCAGCCCCGAGGGTTTGGGCTGGCTTGGCCCCCTCTGTAAATAGAGATTTTACCCGTATTTAGGACTAGTTGTATATAGTAATGAGTTCCAATCCTGTATTCCTTCACACAGATAATAGCTCACCAAGGAGGGTGAGTTATGTACTGTATAAGGTAAATCCACATGTTTTTACACCAGTTATTCCCTTAATCCGATAGCCTCTTCTCTCCCTGGTAAATGAGGGATTAGGAAGCAAACACTGGCCTTACCTACAGTCAACAAAATGGAGTTTCATTGGAGTAAATTCATAGACATAAATATCCTTGTGGTGTGTGTGTGTTCACTCTCAATTCAACACATTATTCTGTTCAGTGACACAGAATATTCTTGTGTATGATTTCCTTCAAAAACGATGTTGCAGTCCGAAATGGACGGTCGGTAACTGAAGCCATCCGTCTTCCAGACTGATGCTACCAGGACCTCGCAGGGAGCCACAGCTGTTGCCATACAGTTTCCAACATGAGGCTGCGTCAGACGAGATGGGTCCACACGTTGTGCGGCGGACAGCGATCACTGGGTGACTGCAGCTGTGAGATTCAGGGGATGGCACATTCATCTTCACTTCCTCGGTCAGACACGTCCTCCATACTCCAGTGCACAACCCCTAATGTGTTATATCACAATCGACTGCTCTGATACAACACACCCAGTCACAGTGGTAGCTTCATTTCGCTGCTTCGTAAATCTGATGTAGGTTACATTTAAGAGCTATAAATTGTCCGCTTTGGTGAATGAAATGCTCGGAGGCTATCTGTTCTGGTTGGTGCCCGTCTCAGTATAAGGCGATTTCGATTTATTTTGGCTTCCTTCAAACCAACCGGGGCAAAGCTTCCCTGATACATTCCAGTAATTAATTATTTCTGTCTAAACAACTCTCAAATCTAACCTATTGCAACTTTTAGCGATTTCCATTTGTGGAAGCGGATTGGCCTAAAATAAAGCAACACACAGGCCCTGTGTGTTGCAGCTTGCATCCTCTGTCCTCCCCAGGGCGCGCCTGCTCACCTCGGACCTGGTGTTGGGCTGGTTCAGTCACACCAGCCCCATGGGGACAGTGTGTGGGTAGCGGATCATTTGTGTCTTCTTTGATGAACCAACAGCTGAGCTTTTTGCCTTTGAAGAAGACCGTGTGTGTCATTTGCCTCAAATGATGACTTGCCTTTGGGCGTGTTTTGTAACTTTACAAATGTACCCGCTACATACTCTCCATAAATTGAGCTCCAGACGTGTCTTCACTTAGTGACAGCCTCACTATAAACTCATAACCCTAACCCTTCCTTCAGCCAACCAGGTCCCTCAGGCTCCAACCAATCAGCATGCACGCAGGGTGGTACCCAAAAAACCGCTGGCAGGGCAGCCATAGATCACGTGACAGAGCGAGGGTACCCCCTCATGCAGGTGTAACCCCCGACTCTAATGAGGCCTAGCTTTCAGGTGAGGCTGCCCCTCGAGACACAGGACGTATTGCTCAAAGGTTGGGGACCACGGGTAACAAACAGGCGGCTGCAACCAAGTACACACACAGACGCTGACACAATCGCACACACGGACACAAATCTCCGCACGCTAACCATTAGCTTCCTGTTGACCGTGCACGCCAGGCTGCTAGCTGATTGCATCATGGATTTCCCCCGGCAGCTCAACAAGACATCCGTCCTCATTACTTCAGATAAACAAGTGTAGCTGCCAGTTGAACGTCCTCTATGAATCCCTCACTTCAACCATTTCTCCAACCAACTGTATCCGTCTTTCCATCACTCTCTTTTCAGACTCATTCTTTCTATTCATTTCTTTCTCTATCTCTGCTGCTCTCGTTTCTGTCATTCAGTTCAGAAATAGATTTGAGCCCTTGGAAATATTTTTGTCAGACGGCAGGCAAAGTAAAAGATTCCCCAATGTACCAGACAATTTTTATATTTTGTTCTCTGAAGGATCATTCATACTCTGAGTTCTTTCTGGAAGGATGGAGAGATGGATAAACGAAGTGAGCGCCAGCCGGATTGTTCAATTTGTGGATTAACGAATGGAGATACTGTTCTGTTCTACATTGATAAACAGAAGGAATTCATGGTAGATGGACGGATGATCACTGGTGGATTGATTGATGAGTACATAAAGGACCTTTTAACGTCATTAATGTGGAATTGAAGAAACAGGACGTTAGTTTTGTGATGATTAATGACCTAATGACCATCCCTGTGTTCTCCGTCTCCCTCTATTGCTATCTTTCTCCCGCTCTGTCTCACAGCTCTGTTACACCTCTCGTTCTGTGAGTCTGCTCTTATCACAAGCCCAGAGTTTTGTATTTAACCCATAATAAAACGTGTTGATTTGGTCGTGACATGAACTGATTACTTTGCTCATGAGGCTTAAATAGTTAACTTGACAGAAAGCAAGTTTTCTTTTACATCCTGGGAATTGGTTACAGCAGTGCAATCAAACGTCTTCAAAAAGGACATGTTCAGACGACGTGAGCTGCATCTAAAAAAGGTGTTTGAACATAAAGTGTAGTGAGACGTTTGTTTGGTGATGCGCAAACAGTAACCAGTCACCTGCTGTTTGCTTGCAGCGTTTTGTCCAGCCGACTATACAAAATAAATATATTTGTAGAAAATGTATGAAAACATTTAAAGCCAACAACCATTTAAACTCAAAGATGGACCATCAGCTTTTATTACTTTATCAATAAACCACATTTAAAAACCTCCTGGGGGCAGCACAACGCATAACACAACAGAGCACACTAATAAATCTGCCAACCCAACTCATTGTGGCAGTTAGGATTTTGACTACCCAATCAAAATAATCAAATTATTGGATTCTAAGTTTACAGTGCTTTTCATCAGATATATTTGTCTCGTACATTTTGTTAGTGTTTTTCTGGCCTGGACCCAAGCCAAACTAGTCCAGCCACGCCAATGCTAACCAGGAGGAGGAGGAGGAGGCCCAGGAGGAGGCGCCCCAGACCCAGCTCTGAGTCTGGTGTTTCAGCCGGCAGCGCCCTGGTAGACGGGAGCGCGGCTGCGTCGCCACAATGAAAACTGTTTCAATTACAGAAACATGGAAAGGGCATCACGGCAGCAGGGATTGATATGTCAGTCTAACAATGTCCAATTAAAGGAGAGGAGAGCCGCTATTATTCTTGGATTAGAATAACCCAACGCAGGTACCCCGCGCATCGCGCCAACGCCATCAGCCGTGAAATGAGAACAGCTGACATATAATAATAACTCATATATCCCCACAGTCTGCATAATTTGGTTTGGCAATTATGTGATGCTTTATTTTCAGAGCCCATGAAAGGCATGTGGAATAACTCATTGATGCGTGATCATGTGTCTGATGGGTTTGCCTAACTATGAAACCCACAGAAACACACGGGTTGACTTCCCTGCCGCATGCAACATGCTATTAATCTGCGTGTTTCCCACTGTGTGATCATTTTGATGTCGGTTTTAAAGCGTTTATGTGTGATTCACAGCTTATAAACGTCGCACTGCTGATTTCATCCTAATTTCATTGGGGACTCAATTTGGCACTGGTTAATGGCCGTTGACTGCTCCCCCTCGTGAACGAATTCTTCTGGATTCTGGGAAGCTGAACTTTTCCAAGAGTTATTCTCCTCACTGAAGAGCAGTACATAAAGGAAGAGGAGTGAGGCCTGCAGGCGCGTTGAGACGGTTGTGTTGAATCCTCACGAGGCGACCCCAACGGCTGTGTTCTCCAGGAGAGCAGAGCAGCCGCTGGAATACATTAAGACCGCTACGACCCCACACAGATCGATGCCAATGAATGTTTGCTCTCACAGATCTCGGGTAGAAGTGGAAGGAGCTCCGTCCTCTCCCCAGTGGTGAGACCGGGGTGCTACGAGAGCGCTTTACCATAACACAGGCGCAGAGAAGACTCCCACTCCTGCAGGCAATGTGCTGGACCTCATTACCCTCCCAGTGGCACGCTCATGGATAAACTCGCAGAACCCGCCTCCCATCTGCGTTCGCTGGGCGTTCCTCGGCCGGCTCTTGGCTGCTTTGGTCTTGATGCGCTGGCTGCGGAGATATTTTGTCATTGTGGAAACCTCTGAAAACAAATCCAATAGCCTGTATGCTTGAAGACGAGGCCCCGTTCTCTCTTGCCTTGCCTTACCTCTTTCCGGTGCTCTGCTTTCTCAGCCCCACAAACAAGCAATAGTATATACTATATTATTACACTGCTGACCAAGGCAGGAGTGATTCAAACTGCCGGCTCCCCGCTGCTACTATGTGTTGCTGTCCACTGCTCATAGAAAGTTACGATAGCTGCAGATAAAGAATGTTCCCCAGTCAGTGTATCTTCTGTATCTTCTCTGCGCCCCCGCTCCCTCTACCCCCACGGCACTCGACCTATGTTTATCAAGTAGGAACTGAATGATGCATCCGCATCCCATCAACCCAAGGACATGGAGTCGCTGTGCTAGTTGGCGTCTATCCTAGGGATACCTAACAGGTCTAACACTTCTACACGCATTTTAGCAGTCGGCACAACGCTTACATCAACCAGAAGGAGGGGGAAGGTTTGATAGTAAGACACGTATTATAAATGCATTTCTAGACACACAGACTACTCACAAACCCCCCCCCTACTAAGTGAGTCTGGACGCGCCACTGTGCATGGTCAAATCGCACTGCACCTAGCATCAGTTACCGGGGCGCTAACACAGAATGCAGAGCACCAGGAGGTGCAGAGTATTGGCTCTGCTGTCCCTCCCGGTGGAGCACGGTGGAGCAGAGAGCCAGCACATCCCTGGGGCTCTGGGTCTGTCCCCGCCGTGTAGAGCCAGCCTGACCCGCAGCAGAGGCATTCCTCCACTGCTCCGGTCTGTCCTGCCCCACTCCGCCAGCAGGGGGCACTGTGTGTTTGCCTGATATGCCAACAAAGGCCCACAAAACCAACTCAGAACAGGGGAATGAGAACGAAACAGGAAATTGCAAAATGAAGGTGATTTTGTGAGTGAAATGATGGTGGTAAGAGATCGGGCGGACATGGGGGAAATGACAGCAGTGTAAAAAAAACAATTTGAAGTGAAGCGATTGATTCAGGCGATCTGCTGCACACAAAGGCCAGGTGAGGGCTCTGGCCGGGAGGGAGACAAGGAAGGCAGAACCCACTGAGACCACATGGAAATGACATGGAAATAGAAACGGATGGTCTACTTTAAACTGTTAGATCAGAGGAAACCTCAAAGGAAGACACGTCTTTGAGCACAATGATTATTGCCCTCGTTGCTTCTGATTGGCTCATTGTGCCCAGGTGTCCTATTTGGTACTATATCAATATTATAATTGTGTATATATTGTTTGTTATGAGTGGGTAACAAAGCATGAGCAGCACCGTGGCCCAGGAGACGCTGTGTGGTAAAATGCGCTCGTCTTGTCCGTCGAAGGGTCCGGTTGGGATTCTTAGACACTGATGTGGGCGGAACCCGTAGAGTGGAAACACAATGCCTCACACCGCCCAAGGGTTCTGTTTCAAGCGCAGTCGACCTTTGAACTTGTGGCTAAAATCTCTTGTCGGTCTGGAATGTATGTCAGACGGTCAAAGTGAGGCTTCTCAGAAGGAAGGACAATAGCAAAACGCTTCAGTGGACCAGGAAAGTGCAAACCCTTCTGCGGTTCTGTGCACTCTGTTGTGCTGTTCAGTTGTGATTTAGTTTGACGGGGTTGGTGTGTGTTGTGTTTGGGGGTTCATGTGTGTCATTGTGGTCTGTTTTTGCTGTTGTGTGCAGATTACAGCTTGTCTTGCGTTCTGGAAACACCATGCTGTTCTCATCCATCATCCCCTGGTCCTACTCCCTGTAACCTCGCTCTCTCCCCAACCTCTGCTTTCCACTGTCTGGCACTATCCCTCTCTCCCATCCTCTACTCCTCTTTCTCTCTCTCCTCATAACCTCACCTCTATTTCTTTCCCACTGACTCCCCCTCTCTCTATCTCCCTTCCTCACCCAGAGTCAGGGAGGACGGCACTTTAAAGATGAATGGGCAGTGTCGCCCGGCCGGTCAAACAAATGATCAATGTGTCCCTCTGTCCCCCCCACACTGCTCCTTTGTGCGTCTATATTAATGTGCATTTGTGTGTGTGCCGTATGGGTGGGTGTGCGCGAGTTTAGATTGTCTTTTCTGTTATTTTTTTATGTCATTTGCTGTATTGATTTTATTAGGAGCTTCGCTCTGTTTCCAATCAAGATGAGATCATAGTTTATGATTTGTCACAGCTGTCTGCCTGCTTCCTCTTCATCTACCGCCAACACGTTCTGTGTAACCCACTCAACAAATTACGATATTATAATGCTTTTTATTTTTCAAATGAGTTCAGCTGCTTTTAGATTTAACCTACACTTCTTTTAGAGTATGATGAATATTCTTAGCATTAAGAGAAAATGAACAGTTTTTTTTTTCCTGCCAGAGACAGAGTAATTCCAGCGCCGCTGTTCCAGCAGCCAATCAATTCGCCATGCTCCCTTCCCACAGACGGCACTTGGCCCGCTGAATTCTGGGTAATTAACCTTCCGCATTTCCGTGCTATCTTCGGGCATTCCAGAATGATTGGACTTTTCACATTGCACATGTGAATGCTGTCCTAGCACGCTGTGACCCGGGTCCGTTCTGCTGTCTAGTGGGTCTCATTGGTTCACCCATCCAACAACAAATGAAGTGTCATCTCTTGCTGGTTAACTATGGTTCTCCTAGTATGGCCCAAGCATATACCTGGAACGAGATCAGGGCAAGCAGATTAATTGTTGACTCCCTTTTAATCAATTCAGAGAACAATTTAAGGACCTGTCACTTTTGTTCTACCAGTTAGTTTATTTGAACCCTTACAAATATGATATTCCTTTAGCGTCTCTTCCATTTATTTTTATTGATGCAATACATTCTTGAAATGTTTCTATATGACATCTCAATACATGCTGAAATGGTTGTTTGGGTTGGAGTCCCTAACTCTGCCGCTGTGTTCTTGTTGGTTTAAGAAGCAGTCTCCTGTTAGGGCGGTGCTGGTGGATGTTGAGAGGCTCCCAGGTGACCCGTGGATCATTCAGCGCTGAGCGTGTTCATAGAACACTCTGCTTTCCCCCGTGCTGTTCATCTTACTTGATGTCGCTGCTACTGGCCTGGGCCTCTTAAAGAAAACAGATAAAATCCCTACTTTACCTTGCTCCTTACCGGTCTCTCGCATGGTCCTATAACCGTAGTGCTTCTTTAGTTGGTCTTTTACATTCAAGTCCTCATCATTTCGCCCCAAACACGCTTGGTTGGGTCTCTGATTGGGTCTGTGATTGTGGCACAGTCCAGAGGGAAGGGTTTGAATCCAACCCCACCCACCCAGTCTTCCTAACCGTAAACCAGTGGGGAGTGACTTTTAACGCAAGGCATTCAAATGAGCACGTTGTTCCAACAAGTGCTACAGTAGGACTGCTACCTAACATAAACTCAATCATATCCAAAGCCCTTATCGGTCTGTTTATGTTCTGTTCAGGACAATATCCTGAATGTCATGTCTCCATTCAAATAGAGCGCCGTGTGCCCCTAGTCTTGATATATTGCGATAGGGCATAAAGACAAAGTGACATGCTGAATGTTTTCCAGTTTGTTGGGATCCATATTAAAAGCTTCGGGTTTCATAGAGTCACGAATGTGCTTCATGCTAGGAATATTGATATTTACTGCTCAGGTATTTGCGGTGGGATTTAAAAGATCACTGAAGATAGACTATCGTCTAAAAGGTAAATCGTTTTCCACATTTAGTGTCTACAGTAGCCCAAGTTTCAGACAGTAACAAAATAATAGAAAAAATGGTTGTTTACAAGTTCATAAATGTTTGCATTCAGAATATCTGTCTACAGCCGTGGTGTCATCAAAATGTTTTGCCTTCTCCCTCACATAAACAGTAGTCCGAACCCTACCTAACATCTGTCGGCCAATTCCCTTCCCACTGAACCTAAACGCATTGCACCACAAATAAGATCTTCTGCCATCATGAGGCAGTCTGATGCTGTACACAGGACTTTCAAACCTTCTACATTTAGGAAGATCTCCAAATGCCTACAGTTCATGAGTGTAAATCTCTGCGATCCCGTCCGCTACCCGGCCAACATCAGGGGTCTGGCTTACATGTTTTAATTGAAGGCTCTTGGTCCTGAATCAAACCCAGGTCAGATTTTTTTTCAATGCGGCCACAGTGTGCACAACCAAGGCAGATTTGATGCGACTTTTACGTCAATCTACACGGACATTTGTCTTCCTCCCCAATTTTAGTGCAACAGCGTGCTGTGTCTGACGTCATTGTTATTGTTCTCCTGCGCATGCGGGTCAGTACAAAACCACAAACAGTTCACACTGTAATCTGATATAGGCCACATTTTAAAATGTAATGTGAACAGCCAAACAAAAAATCGGATCTGAGCAAAAAAATCTGAATTGAGCATTAAGACTTGCGGTGTGAACAGGGCCTTGTACTACTCAGTGTCTGAGTACGTTTGGATCATAGGAAATGCTTACACACTCGTCGTTTGCCTGTTCCTGTAACGGCCGCGTGTGTGCATGTGAGGACCGTCCGGTATATCTTGCATCATCTGTACTGTGATTAACCGAATTCAGGCGGGTGTGTATGTGCATGTAGCCGTGTGTGTGTGTGCGTGTGTGTTCATGTGCGCTGAGCGTGGCTTGTACTCTGGCGTATCCCGTCCCTGGCGTTGTGTCTGGGGCCAGCCAAGCGTCTCCACACTGCTGTCTGCCAGTGGGCCTTCGCGGCACATTGGACCAGAGTGGGCCTCATCCATCACTGCCAAGCTCCAGAGAGAGACCCCGAGTGGGCCAGGCACAGCCCCCAACCTCCCCCCCTTCCCCCCACTCCACCCAGTCTGCAGTACAGACCACGGCTCATAGAGGCTGCTGGTGTCCTGCTAGACTGGAGGAACACAGACCCCCCCCCCACCCACCCTGCTTCACCCGGCACTGCAATTAAAGAGCAAATGATGAGCAATTAGAGGAGAGGAGGAGGCAGGGAAGAGGATGTTCTCCCGGTGCGCATGCCCTCTAGGAGGCACCACCGACCCCAGCCCTGCAGGGCTGTGGCGCACTAAGCCACCAGTAAGGGGCCAGCTAAAGGATGACAACCACGTGCTAATCCTCCAGCTCTTCAAATACATGGTGAGAATATGCAATATGAGATGGAAACGTCTTTATTGACAATTGTCAAGTGGTGCTCAATGCAGAACTAAATGGTTGACGCTTCACCTAGTCCTTGATATGAAGTCGCACAATCGCCAATTCACCCGATGTGGCTAGGGGTTATGGTAAGGTTTATGTCTTACGGTTGTTAGGTTAGGTTAAGGTTGTATGTGTTGGATGAACCCACTGTTTCTGCTGGACTTCCAACACGGCTATGTTGGCTAAGTTTCTCCAAATGTTTTTTTTCTTTTCCATGATCAGTGTTCAGCATAGGAAGTGGGAACCATATACAATGTGCAAGGCCGGTAACAGGTGGAAGTACTCTGCAGAATAGATGTCATGTTTTTATACCTAGTCCACATTAATCGCAAAAATACATTTATACATTGTCGAAGCTTTAATAAACTCTCTGTGCCAGCCTTAGTCACTCACACCAATCGCTCCTTTGTTTGCCGAAGAAAATTGACTCTATGTAGCCTCTACCAATGCTAATAAGATTAGGGAATTAGCTTGGTAGGGTGAAATAAAGTGACTCTTCATACCAAGACGTCACTCGCAGCGTGTGTGCATAGCTAAATGCAGTGTGTGCTCAGGGAGATATATTATATTTCACCTTTCAAGAGCAGCTCACATTCTGTGTCAGAAAGAGAAAATGGCAAGAACGATTCGGAGGTCAGGCCAAGGAAATTCGTTGTTTTCTTTTCGTTGAGAGAACAATGTCCTGGGTGAAACACAAGGCCTATAGATGTGCCGGTATGTATGTTAACAATCTGTGCATTCAGCCACATTAGCTGACGACACCATGTCGGTAGGCCTGGGGAAATACTTCAGTCACGTCCATCATTTACCCAGAGAATCGCATCAGTGTTTAATGTCCGCCCTCTGCAATGTAGTAGCAACGAGAGGGGGAGGTTGCAGATTACAGCCCAGCGATTGAGCATATGGTGGAGCACATTGTCACGGCACTAGAAACCTCATGTTTCATCAACCTCATGTTGAACGCATGTTGGCAGGTTAGCACCGTACATTCGGGACACAAGCCGTCTTAATTTTCAACAAGGCGGTATGCATTTCAACCACAACAAGGTATGAATATTATTTAATTCGGCCCAGTCCGCTCCACTCTATGCTAAACACTTTACATTTAGGCAAAATTCTGTCATGCTTGTCGGATGAATAAATATGAATACATTCAAGTTATGTCTGACATACGAAGCTGAGATTCATACGCAACAGGTACTCGTACTAAACCTGTGTCCAACAGCGGCCAGTACAGAATAACCATAATGCATCATACAAATACAAACTTGGGATGTCCCCTGACAATTAGATGATGAATTTGTTTGTCTGCAGCAGACCCCTGAGGGTGAGACAAGGTTCAGCTGCGGACTTCATCCATCACCCAACACTACACCATGCTCGATCGCTCGGAGAGAGAGTTACAATGTCAGCCTTGCTTGCTCACTCAGAGAGGGAGAGGGAGAGAGAGGTTCAGTCCAGCTGTCCTTGCTCAGTCAGAGAGAGAGAGGCGTTCACACTCAGCTATTCTTGTACACCAGGAGATAGGACGGAAGTTACTTCAAGACAAGATCACTCTCACAAAGAGTGAGAGAGAGGTGTTTTGATAAAAAGTTGTCATTTGTATCTGATGAGTCGTTTTTCACTCTGCCATTGCGCCTTACCTTTCATAGGTACAGAGTTCCATACCCACTGTCATCTTTCTACCTGTAGGAATCCTTGACACACACACACTCACATGTGTTGAAGCGGCCGTAGCTCAAGAGAATGGTTTCTGGTCGGATGATGTCCAAAACCCTGTCTTTAGTTTTTTTAGAGGATAGTAGCTTTTTTCTAGACATTCTAGAGAGGTCTATCTTGTTAAATGTCCTTTTTATTCTTAATGTTGTAATGTTGATAACTAATGTTTGATATCTTCAGATTTAGCCGTAGGTAGATTGTATTTATGTCAACCTTGTGGTGGTTCCTTAATGTGTCTGGATGTCCAGCCAGAGTATATCATATCGTCTGTGAAATCAAGCGGTTCTAGCCTTCTTTTTTTTCTGAGGCTGAATAACACTTGTACCAGAGATGCCGTCCAGGTTGTGGGAAATGGGTGTGACCTCAAACTAAATGTGATGTGAAATCATTTGAAACTCACCCAGAATGGAGCTAACAGGCGGGAAATAGAAAACAAAGAGGAGGCGTGAGAAACCAGCACAGCCGCTGGAGTCCTACATGGCGGACATCTTGTCTCCTCCACAACCGCTGGATCCTACATGGCGGACATCTTGTCTCCTCCACAACCGCTGGATCCTACATGGCGGACATCTTGTGGCCCCCCCCTCCCACAACCGCTGGAGTCCTACATGGCGGACATCTTGTGCCCTTTGGACTTTGTTGGCTGCTGGTTTCTGCTCCGTGTGTGAAGTACTGTTCACTGAAGTCCTGTTGAGGTGCCCTCAGTGAGCCTGGAGAAGATGTGGTGGTACCCTCAGTAGGAGGTTCTGCTACTGGAGAACACGTGGTGGTACCCTCAGTAGGAGGTTCTGCTCCTGGAGAACACTTGGTGGTACCCTCAGTAGGAGGTTCTGCTCCTGGAGAACACGTGGTGGTACCCTCAGTAGGAGGTTCTGCTACTGGAGAACACTTGGTGGTACTCTCAGTAGGAGGTTCTGCTCCTGGAGAACACGTGGTGGTACCCTCAGTAGGAGGTTCTGCTCCTGGAGAACACGTGGTGGTACCCTCAGTAGGAGGTTCTGCTACTGGAGAACACGTGGTGGTACCCTCAGTAGGAGGTTCTGCTACTGGAGAACATGTGGTGGTACCCTCAGTAGGAGGTTCTGTTCCTGGAAGTGAATATTTACATAAGCAAGAAAACAAAACTCCTTTTGAAATCGTTGTATCCCTACTTCTATGAACACCACTAGGAAATACTACTGCTGCAAAAAGTGAAATTGCTAACTGGCGTTCCAGACTCAAGACTACACACACTAAGTGAAAGTCACTTCAGGAACGCAAAACACGACACCTACGCCTGCTTCACTCAACGCATTGAGGCTGCTAGACCACAGAGACGGGCCGCAAATAAAAAAGGACTCCTGCGCTTTTTGTTTTCCTCCTCATCTGCTTTTGTTTCCCCAACAATAAAGCGCCAGTGCAGCGTGGGGAGTAGAGGGGGGCGGGGGGAGAATAGGGAGGTGCTGTTCACAGACAACTGACTGGCAGCCGCCTGACAGGAGAGGAGAGGAGCGCGATATGGTTGTGATGAAACATGGCTTGGTTCGTATATGTTTATCTTATATTCATTATATAGGAGTCTGTATAAATGAGAGAGAGATGTAGGTGCCGACAAATTCCTTCTTGTTGAGGTTTTCAAACTCAAGGCTCCTCTGTGTGTTGGATTTGACTTCAAAGACAATAGTTGACTCCCTAAAACTAAAGTTGTGTGTATTTTCAGGTGAAAATGTATTATTGTCAAGATCCATTGCTAATGGTGGAGAATTTGAGGGGGCTTGTTCGGCGGTACCTGTCACAGAACGACCAGGAATCAATTACCATACAGATGGCACCGCAGGGGGTAGGGAGCTCGGATCAATAATAAGAAAATCTCCAAGAACTGAAAAAAGTTATCGACTATTTAATCATCCATTTCACTGCAAAAAGAGCCGCCACAATTCCTGACAAAGAAACAGCCCATGGATTTCTGGGACTGCAGCGTCCAACTTGGGGATAAGTGAGTCATTTATGCTTCGACAGATCAGCCGTGAAACATTTAATTCCAGGAGGTGGAACATCACGTCTTCTGGAAGGGGGGCACACGTCACATCTTCTGCTTGTAACTACAATAGATGTCTTAAGATGAATCCATACCACATATGAGCGTATCATGTATTCACAGACAATTACAGGCAAGTAGTATACTTACACGAACCAAACTTTTGCAACTAGTGCAAATTATGCCGATTCAATTGCGACCATGGGCAGTTTTCTGGCAAGCTTGTAAAAATGGATTTTGCAGGACCTCAGAAATCATGAGGCAGTCCATTGAGCGAAGAGAGAGATGCATAGAGGAAGAGGAAGAGAGGAAAATCAATGGAGAGGGGGTGAGACACTGAGAGAGCAATCTCCTGTGGTTGGGAGGAAGAGATGTAGACAAGGAGAGTGATTTGGAGGAAGATGTGGACAAGGAGAGTGATTGGGAGGAAGAGAGATGGACAGTGATTTGGAGGGATGGAGATAGACGGGGTGATTTAGAGAAAGAGAGACAAGGAGAGTGATTTGGAGGAAGGGAGGTCAACAGAGGGAGAAATGCTGGGAGCAGTGCTGCTCCCAGCACCATCAGGGATACTTGCAGTTATTTGGTGTTTTATTTCCAAGGCAACGCCCCCTTAGGATATTTATGAAGCGTCTGTGTTGACCTTGTGATCTGCTGATCTCCAGGCTTGCCACTGGGACTTCTGGGAATTGGAGTTTCCCTGGGTGAGAACCCCTTTCTTCTGCCCTGAGATCAATAAAGGGTGGAAACTGATGACTGAGAGGGAAGAGTTGACCTTGCTTTGAACTTGCCATCAGAGAATTAGATATCTAAATCAATCAATGTTTGCATTGATCATTAGCTTAAATACTTAAATGTAAATTAAATGTAAAATGTCAACCCTCAGAAAACAATTCCTAACGGGCTCGTATGATTAGTTAATTTAAAGTCACCTTATCAGCTTTAATGGTCTGATCTCCTCAGGTCACACAGAAAACAGGGCTGTGCAGAGCTTCACTCTATACTCCAGGCATACTTCTGGTGAAACTCCCTTCCTGGCATCATTTAGATTAACGGTGACCAACTTCAATGAATCCAAATCAACACCGCAGGGGAGCATTCAAAAGCTGCTGAATCAATAAATCTATCCACAGATTTGAGATATTTAGATGAGTTCCTGAGGCAGTGAAGTATTTAGAGGGCCTCACCGAATGCCCTGCACATTTTAACAAGAGGATAGGTGTAGCAGGAACAGAGACTAACCCCTAACTACTACAGGGAGTAGGGGGAACAGAGACTAACCCCTAACTACTACAGGGAGTAGGGGGAACAGAGACT
>JAOPJJ010000122.1:1257902-1268762 GCA_027122795.1 Enchelyopus cimbrius
TGTGTGTGTGTGTGTGTGTGTGTGTGTGTGTGTGTGTGTGTGTGTGTGTGTGTGTGTGTGTGTGTGTGTGTGGCCAAAAAACAGGCCTGAAAAAAGGGAGGTACACTGCCGTTCATAGTTTTTAACCAAAAACAAGGGCTTCAACTTGTATGTTTCCACACTTTCCAAGAGTCAACGGAAAGCCATTGGTTATAACAAGCAAGGTCTTTTTGGCAGCTATAAACAAGCTGGTATGAATAGCTCAACATGAGCAAGGTGCCTCCAGGCTCCACTGATTCATAGCTGCCTGGAACAAGTCTAAACCAACTCTGATGGAGAGAAACCCCTTGGAAGCATTCATCATTCAGACTTTCCAATAAATGATACCCCACCCACTAACTGAAGGAGAACAGGAATCCTATATTTTCTGGATAGGTAAACCTACATGAGCTTGATAGTTCTAGCTCAATTTGTTAGCTTGATTTTTTAATCAACATGAGAACAGGTTGGATCTCATTCAGGTTTGTCAGGAACTTCCTTGCACTGTTCCAGTGTACAGGGATCATTCGGCAAAACAATGGTTCCATATGGATAGGTGTACCAATATACAAAATCTACAGTCAATATGCTTCCCATTTCCACAGCGAGCTTAGGGCTACCGCTTTTGGTCCACCAGCACTTCTGGTTGCAATGCTGCCACCAAACATTGTCGACTGCCTCCTAATTAGAACCAGGACCAAAACACTGCTGCAAGCATTGAGGGTTATTTTGCCAGGAACATAATCTGCTGCTGCAAATCTTCCGGGCATCCAATGATCATAAACATATCTTTTCACTCTATAAATAGTGAGGGGTGGAGGGAGGCAAGAAAATGAAGGGACAATCCCCTTGCTCCCTTTAATATGTCTATTTTTTGCAAAAACGTGGACGAAAAGATATTCCCATATTAGCATTCTCAAGTCACAAGACATCCCCTTATGTCTCAAATCGGTAAGGACTTGTTACTTGACACCTGATCACTACAGGAAATACATTCTATGGAGAGAGCTGCAGAAAAATGTCCTCAAATTCAAAGAAATATATTGTGTATAAAATAAACAATAACATCTTGAAGTCCATGGCTCCTTGGCTCTCAGAATAAGCAACTTCTATTATAAAACATGCCAGTGTAAAATGAGCGTCATCCACAGGAAGGACACTAAACCCCTATTATATAACACATAGTGGATGGACAGACGAAGAAAAGCGTCACCTTCTGTGCGGTCAGATGTCAAGGCTCCACCGCCAGTGTCCCCAGTGTCTGACGTTCCAGGCTGCCGGCCAAATCGACTCTGGAACTTCTCCGACACAGCTGGTGTCTGCCACTCCATGTCGGTGAACCTGACCAGCATATATAGATGTAATATTAAGCACTGTAAACAGAGTAATATCCCCCCCCCCCCCCACACACACACACAGATTCCCAATTGAACTTGCTCTTGACAGAGCAAGCATCTTATTTGTTGAATATCAATAATTATTAATCTTATAACTCACATTTCACATCCTAGGTAGTTCACCAATTCCTTCTTATGGATGACCAGTAGGTATGGCTATCTAGTTCACCTAATCATTGTTATTGATGACCATGTATCAGGTATGCCTAGCTGGTTCACCTAATCTTTGTTATTGATCAACAGTACTCCGGTATAGCTAGCTAGTTTACATACTCCTTCTTATTGATGAACAGTAATCAGGTGTAGCTTGCTAGTTCACATACTCGTTCTTGTATATGGCCCGTAACGCGGTATAGGTAGCTTGTTCAAATAATCAATTTAATGACCAGCTGTAATGTATACCTAGATATTTAACATACACTTTCTTATGGATGGCCAGTTATAAAGAAGCATAGCTAGCTGGTTAACTTACGTCTTCTTATTGATGAGTTAAGGTAACGTTACAGCCTACTGAGCAACGTTTACGTTACTTTCATCATCATTGTTAACGACTAGCTAGTTACAAGGTAGAGTTCACATAAGTTACGATACGTATCACGTCCGGTTTTTCGGATTGATTTATACCTAAATGTAACTTAAAACAGTAAATCAACCCAAATACACCAGCGATTGGACTTAAACTAACAGCTGTACTACAAAAGGACACACAAAACAAACGTTCCTTGCTAATTCACTTAGCTCTTCAAGTTAACTTTAACGTTGCTTGCTTTAGTCATTCTAGTTAGCTTTATTGGAAAACTAAACGTCATTTATAAAGAAGAGTTGTACCCTACCTTTTACAACATAAACATAGATGACCACGGTTGTGGTTAAATATCTAACGAGTTTGATGTTGGCGAGATGTCCAGACGGGCTTGTAACCAACTGCTCTTCAGCGCATGCGTGCAATTCCGGCCAAACGTGCGCTTGTTTCGCAACTCGGCGATCCCCGTTAAATGGCCGTTAGTGTAATGACTCGTTCGTTTATTGTTGATTGCAGTTACAATCTATAAAACAAAAACATAGTTGTTCTTGTTATAGATCCGGGACTTTGTGTGATATATTAAAATATGTACATCTTGGTATTAATATTATACGAAGACCTTGCTGAAGTAACACTAACGTTAAACCTACACCACCAAAACAAATGTACCCAGTGATAATCCGAAATTCAAAGTTCCGTCCTATGCATCATCCTAAACTCCGCCCGTTTTTGAAATAAAGGGCACTTTTGTACCGTGGTAGGACTACAACCATGGATGTCTAGGAACAATGACTACAACGAGTTACACAGTGGATCGATCTGCAGCCGTTTGGTGTGATCATATTTTGAGTCCCATCAGCAAGAAGAGCCACTCATACAACCAACTAACTGTAACAAATTAATGAATTGTACACGTTATGTGTACGTATTCAAGTAAGAGTAACGTTACATCTACTCTGATTTAAATGATTACTTATCAATTCAATGCACTTTAGGTCCCCGTTTAACATAACGACCCTGCTGTCAGCTACATGAGATTAACGCAGTTGACGGAAAAAAATGGTTCGTGTTGGAATCCAGAAAACAACATACATACGTTTTATTCGTAACCGGTGATCAAAACCAACGCGTTACTCCTTCCACGTTACTCCATCTCAGTGGGAGGTTCAGTTTAACTCAGTTCAGGGTAACGAGAGACGTCAACACATGCTGCTGGTGTGTGACATGTCCATCATATCTAAAGGGATTTCCTTGACAACATTCATTGTGGACGCAGGCGAGTGCTGTGTTTGTGTACGTAGCCTGTAATACAGGAATCCTATCGGCAGTGACTGTTGTTTAGTATGTATTCTGCTACTCGTTCCTGCGTTCTCCTCTAACGAGGGAACGCCTGGAACGAGATGCTACAAATGAGCGTTATTTGCGAGAAAGAAGGGGCGGGACTTGTATTTACTTAGGGAGGGAGATGGGGAGGAACTTTCGATACATAAATATCTGTTTCCGCTACACGTTCCGGACATTGCTCTGTCCATAATTCTGTAACATTACCTTATTTATTCTCCTTGTCGTTGTCGTAGTGCTTGTCATGTCTGAATTATTTTCGCCCCGGTGGATAGGGGGCTGGTTAACTGGTGAACAATCCTCCGAAATTAAAAGACCAGAAATTGCTTTGCAGCAGACCGGTATAACGCTATAATTCAACATCCTCTCCCTGCCTAAGCTAGTATGCTAACTGTGATGCGTTTCTGGTAGACCACAATACTTTAAAGGCCTGGCACATAGGTGGCTAGCCTTTCTAGCACAACACCTTGATACTGTTGTGTTTACATTTTGGTCTTCTGAATCGATTCACTAACTATAACTCGTATGTGGATGTTCGGCTCTTCTCGTGGCACCTGATAAAGTTAGCGGAACAAGACAACTATGATATCTGCTTTTAGTAAACAACAGAGCAAAGTCACTTCACTTGCTCACGTTACCTTCATGGTGTATTATACTTTATATTGTAATCTATACCAGGTTTTGTTTTAACGTATGTCAAATTGAAACGAGCCACATGCATGCATGTAAGTAATACGTTCAAAATGTGTGAATGTCCTTTTTATCGTTGTACAAATGGCATGTATTTGGTTCATATGTAGACTTTTGAAAACAAAGTATCATCATCGCGTCTGTTCACTTAATTGATTGTCGTTCATCTCCCTGAAGACTATGCTTTCGAGGAATTCATTGTTCCTGTCACAGACGTCTGAGACCAGGAACCATCAGACCATAGTCTAAATATTAATTTTTGAGAGGCCATGTCTGCTGTCAACATCACTAAAGACCTCCTCTACAGACAGATCAGGGTGAGTCCATCGATACACACCACCTGATTCTCCTGATCCTTATGTGTTACACGTAGGCCTATATTATAGTATTCATGACATGTTGTAGCAGACACGTTGCAATTGCAATAACTTGGGGAAAGGGGGCTCTCATCTTGGCTTAAAAGTCACATGGATCAATCCACCAAAAAGTCAATTGAATAACTAGAAAGAGAATCGCAATTCCTTAAAGGTTGCATCAGCGATGCTATGCCGAAACATGAATGTTCAACATTTATCTGATCTCTCCTCATGATCCGCTAGCTGCCCGCCCCATAAGCAGGCCGTCAAAAAACGCGTCTCTGTAGGCAGCCTATGCTCCGAGATCATACACAAAAACAAATGTTACTACCATCCACTCCAAACCACTTGGACCATAACCTGCCTACAGTGACGCGTTGTTTTGCTGAAGAAGCGCTGATGCAACCTTTAACACCTTAAAGGTTGTATCAGCGATTCTAGGCCCAAACCGAGTCTCGTAAACCAAAAACAAATGGTATTAGCAAACAAAATCAGAATCGCTGATACAACCTTTAATCTACAAATGTATTTAAGGGAAAACTTTTTTTTGTGTTGCTTTATGCTAACAACCTAAACAACAGACTGAACGATGAAGAAAACAAATATCTTTGTAAATAGATGCTTTGATTTGTGTCATCAGGATAAGAGAGCGTTAGGCTTCCAAAGATGCTACCATGTGACGGACCCCTTTATCAAGAGGCTAGGTCTGGAAGCGGAGCTTCAGGTACCAAGCCCTACGGTTCAGTGTAGGTCTTTGCGGGTCTTTGTCTGAGAATCAATGTATAATAATGAATGTTGATTGTATTAACAGGGCCATACCGGGTGTGTGAATTGCCTAGAATGGAACGAAAAAGGAGAGTAAGTCAACATTCATACATAAAACCAAAACTATTGTTTTTAATGTTTTAATATATTCGTAGTTTGAATTGAAATGTACAGTTTGGAAGCAGAAATTGTGTGATGATCTGGAAGTGCATGGTATAATGTTGTGATTGAGGGTTTAGCAGTATATATTCATTCAAGACCTTAAATTGGTAAATTGGTTCTGCTTGTCTGGCAACAACTAGTCAACAAACAGGCCAATACACACACATACAATACACACACACACACACACAAATACATACATACATAATAAACACCCACACACAAACATGCATAAAATACACACGTGCACAAATACATGCATAAAAAACTCACACAAAAACATATACACATACAAATACACTACGCATAACACACACATACTGTATATACACATATATAATATGTATGTGTGTGTCCCAGCCATTAATATCCATTAATGTCCAAGTTATGAATGTCCATCCTGGTAATTGTTCTTCTCCAGTCTGCTAGCTTCAGGCTCAGATGACCAACATGCCATCATCTGGGAGCCCTTCAAACACAAAAAACTAACAACTATGCATACAGGACATGCAGCCAATATCTTCTCGGTGAAGGTGTGGTGACATCGATGAGTGACATTGACTGGCATGACCTAGATGTCACACAAATATCAAAAAATTCAAACATAATAGCAATTGGTTTGTGTGGATCATGTGTCTGTGCTGTGTCTGTGGGCAGTTCCTCCCCCACTCAGGAGACCGCATACTGGTGACCGGGGCGGCGGACACAAAGGTCCATGTTCACGACATAACCGCCAAGGAAACCATCCACATGTTCTCTGACCACACCAACCGGGTGAAGCGTATCGCTACGGCACCCATGTGGCCAAACACCTTCTGGAGCGCAGCGGAGGACGGCATCATCAGGTCCCCAGAACCGTTGTCTAGCGTTGAGTTCACACGCTTTAAATAAAACAGAGAAACTCAGGAGACATTAAATATCTATTTATTATTATTATTATTTTTATTATTATTATTATTATATGTACATATAATGAGGTCAATATTACTACATATAGTTTATTATCTGTTATATATTTTTATTATTATTATTATTATTAATAATAATAATAATGATGGATACTTTATTTGTCGCAAGGGAAATTCAGGCTAAATTGAGTATCTATCTATAATTAATAATAATGATGTTATTAATGTATACATCTATAAACTATAAACAAGTTGGACCTCTTAACTTCTTATCGTTGACCTTGCAGGCAGTACGACTTGAGGGAGAGTAGTAAGCGATCAGAGGTGCTGATCGACCTGACGGAGTTCTGTGGCCAACTGGTAGAGGCCAAGTGTCTGGCTGTAAACCCCCGAGACAACAACTACATGGCTGTGGGGGCCAACGGGCCCTTCGTACGCCTGTATGATATCCGGATGATCCACAACTACAGGTCAGTTGGGATTATTCTCAGAGATATTAGGACTGTCTTTGTAATTGCCACGCCTTGCAATGAAAAATGTATTTCTGCATGCACTTTTGAACCGGAATGGAAAGTGAGTCATTATAGTAATAATAATGATTTATTCGTTATTGGACGATGAATACTGTATTGTTAGCCCTTACATAAGCCCATTTTGATTATGTTTAACCACCTTTAACGATGAACGTAATTGAGCACAAAAAAAGCAGTTTTGCCGACATGTTTCTGTTGCGTTTCCTACGGTGTCACACAGAAAGTCCGTAAGTCAGAACACATCAGCTGCGGTGCACACGTTCTGCGACAGACAGAAGCCCATCCCTGACGGAGCGGGACAATATTATGTTGCAGGTGTGTCATTGATATAGAAAAGGCTGCTGTCATTATTTTGCAGCATTTCGTTGCATGAATGCACTGCTCCCTTCAAATGGTGTTTGGTTCAAACGTTCAAACTTCTGTGTCCCTGTGACTTCAGGACATTTACCTGTGAAACTTCCCGACTATAACAATCGTCTCCGAGTCCTGGTAGCCACCTACGTCACCTTCAGTCCAGACGGAACTGAGTTGCTGGTGAACATGGGCGGAGAACAGGTACTGCTCATTTCAGACGATGGACGCATTACAGATCAGAAATCGCTCCAGTACTTTCTGATGAAACGTATCTTCTGTTTGGTTTGTGATTCTAGGTGTATTTATTTGATTTGACGTTCAAGCAAAGGCCGTACACCTACCTTCTTCCACAAAAGTGCCAATCATCAACGGGTAAGACACATAAGTAGGCTATTACATACGGATGTATATCGTATCTCTGTATATATGGATGGGTCTGTAACTTCCATATCCTACCAGATGTTCAGAATGGGAAGACAGCCAATGGAGTATCAAATGGTATGCACCTGCCTGCCAGCCACCTACGACTAGCACAAGGCAGCGTCTTTTCTAGGTAAATACGCTCTGTTTCACTGTATTTTAAGTTTCACTGACTATCTTCCACTCTAGCCAGCTGTACTAACCGCATCACAAACTGGTGTGTAGATCTGGCCTGTATGACAGACCCGATTCATACTAGACTCCTAATGTTCCGCGAGGTGTCTGATTCATGGCATTGTGCTGTAGTTGTACTAATTGGTGCATCCTCAACACTTAAGCAGTTAGGTGGCCTCCGTATAAATTGGCCATGGAGACTGTATTAACGACAAAGGAATTCTCAATAGCAATTCCTATTGGGTTTTGTAAAGGTACTAAAAACTTAATGCTAATTGTTTTGTGTCCAGGTGTGCGGAACTGCCACCACACCTGGAGAGGGTGAAGCAGCAGGCCAACGACGCCTTCTCCCAGCAGCACTGGACCCAGGCCATCCAGCTGTACAGCCTGGGGATCCACCAGGCCAGCGACAACGCCATGCTGTACGGGAACCGGGCCGCAGCCTACATGAAGCGCAAGTGGTAGGCGTCCGGCTGGGGCCCCTGGGTCCCGCCACACACAATCACTCACTCACTCACTCACTCACTCACACAGACTTGTCCAAATGCGTATCACTGTGGAACCTCTCCGTTCACTTTGTATTTCCAAGAGCAACAAAAAACGTGTTACACAGCATCAGCAGCAGCCATCTTGATTGTTTATTAAATTGCCTCAATGTTGCTCCATAGGGCGCTTATCTGTCCAGTCATCTTATTATACCCGCCCCATTATTAGATTAACCGTTGTGATTGGCCAGACATGGGCCGGGTGGAAATCTGTCTGGAAATGGGAAGGGGGGGTCAGCTGCATATTGAATACCAAGGCATCTTTGTTCAAGGCTAGCAGTTTGTAGTTTGTTCATTGTTTCTGATTCTGATAAGCTAACGCTTTGTTGGTGTCCCCCAGGGATGGAGACCACTACGACGCCCTCAGGGACTGTCTGAAAGCCCTCACACTCAACCCCGCCCACCTGAAGGCTCACTTCAGGCTTGCCCGCTGCCTCTTTGAGCTCAGGTACGTGGCGGAGGCGCTGGAGTGCCTGGAGGACTTTAAGGGGAAGTTCCCTGAGCAGGCCCACAGCAGCGCCTGCGACGCCCTGGAGAAAGACATCAAGGCTGCGCTTTTTGCCAAGTCGGAGTCAGGTGGGAACAGGACTCGCATGGGACTCAAATCCCCTCATCCTATCCCTCATCCTGAACAAGCGGTTTTATGTACACGTGGATACGCAATCAGCATTTAATCACAAATTAATTGCATTATGATAATACCACATAAGCGTGGTTTTATTTGGTTGAAAAGTATACCTCTGTGGCTGCTTTAAGTAATCAACACTGGGGTTCTCATCTGCCCCCAGGAGAGGACAAGAAGGCCAACAGCTCCATCCGTTTCCACTCCTTCAGCCGTAAGGAGTCCATCCCAGAGGATGAGGTGGTGTTGCGCGAACGCAGCTTTGACTACAAGCATCGCTACTGCGGCCACTGCAACACCACCACCGACATCAAAGAGGCCAACTTCTTCGGGAGGTCAGTAAACCCGACCGGAGATCCGTCAGTAGGAGACCGCCAGAAGACCGCTAACCCACACAGGCAAAAGCACGCAAACGACTAGCGCCAAAATCACGACATGCTGGAAGGGCCGTGGACTCCCTTTGAGATAGAGGGGTACCTCCCTGCTTTAGGGGCAGCACTGCCCTAAAGCATCATACTTAAAACAGGCAGTGCACTGTGCTCAAAGCCAACACTGAACTGTTAAGATGTTTACATCTGACCTTTCAACACAACACAACTGGAGGGTTAGAGAAAATGTCACAGCTGTCTTTGTCGGGAACCTGTCTTTCACAATGTGTGCTAGTCTTAACATGCTGTATACTTGTACACACAGCATGTCATTGAAATGTATTGTATTAGTATCCACCTCCGTCTCACGAGTTGCATTTCTGTTAAATAACAAAACTTCTAAAATGCAAATGTCAATTCCATTCACAGGATAAACATATCTGTGCACGCTGCATAGAGTGCAGAACGTCAGGTCCACTGAAACGTGTTGGTTCCCTTAAAATCCGCCTAAAATCCACAACATGTGCGTGCATGTCTGCCTTGGCTCTACAGTAAGGGCCAGTACATTGTCAGCGGCTCTGACGACGGCTCCTTATTCATCTGGGAAAAAGAGACGACCAATCTGGTGCGGATACTGCAGGGGGACGAGTCCATAGTCAACTGCCTGCAGCCCCACCCCAGCTACTGCTTCCTGGCCACCAGTGGAATCGACCCGGTGGTTCGGCTTTGGAGCCCGAGACCTGAGGTTTTTGCTTGCAATTTGTTATGTCTTAAAACAACAATATATATGAAAGTAAATCTAAATCTATAAGAGTTCTATTGAATACAAATATTTATTATAATCAAAATATTTTTTAAGAATTACATTTATATATAAAAAAGAATATATACATATTTTCATTATTTGTTCTCATTAATATCATTTGCTATCTTAAAAGCTAATAACAAGTCAACGTTACGAAAATGCGATAGGAATTCCAAAGGCTCCACCTCCCACCCATGTGATTCCGTAATGTCCTGCCCTTCGAGTCATTTTGCCCCCTGTCCCCTCTCTGCCTCCCCGCAGGTGGAGGTGGAGAACGGCCGGGTGGTGGAGGACATGGAGGGCGCGGCTCAGGCCAACCAGCGGCGGATGAACGCCGACCCGCTGGACGTGATGCTGCTGAACATGGGCTACCGCATCACGCGGGGCGCGGGCCCAGAGGGCTCGGACGACGAGGAGAACTCTGAGGGACAAGTACAATGTCGGCCCAGCTAACCACTTTCCTCTCATTGACATTCTGTAGAAAGGAGGTAGGACACACGGCGCTCCCTTAGCGTGCGCGGATGTGTTCACGTGTGTGTGAGTGTGTGTGTTTGCAGGTGTGTGCGCTCACATAGGGGGGGGGAAAGCCTCTAGATATTCTTCTTCTTCTTTATTTTTTTCAATGTTAATTTACTCCCTTACCCTTGAGCTGGAAGATACATTGAGTGATGTCATGTCACACCTCAGCACTATGCACCACCCGCCCCGGACTCATCCCTACGAGAGGAACAGCGTGAATATCAGAAGAGGATTCACGGAGGTGTAAGCAGGAGAAGACCCCCTGCCCCCGAAGCCCCCTTTGAGAGATAGAGATAAAGAGACAGAGAGTGAATGCGTGTTACTGTGAGTCAGTGGTGTGTGTGTGTGTCTGTGTGTGTG
>JAOPJJ010000122.1:1290636-1303055 GCA_027122795.1 Enchelyopus cimbrius
TACTCTAATGCAACAACGGCTTAAGCGGCTTTTTCTCTGCTGCTGCTGCTACAACAACAACAACAACAACAACAACAACAACAACACAACACATAACCATACATAGCCATAATGTCTGCTACTACAAATGTGATTCACAATAAGGATGGACATCTAGAGACCCCTACAGGACGTCAAATGCAAACGATTATGGCAAGTATGGTAGGAATATTGTAGGAAATAAGGTCATATATAAACTTACTGACGTATGAAGCCATTTAAATGACGAATTGAGTCTATTGTGTATCCTCCGGATTATTTTAAACATGTCAGAGCCAATTTGATATTATAACTTTACGGTGGCTACAGCGGTGCTTTTATTCTGATAGCTAATCACGAACCCGGAAGTACTTACACATCATTTGGCTTGTTTACGCGGTTGGTTTACAAAACGTGCATGCGCAATATACACTAACATGTGAGTAAATGGTTATTAACACAACCGTTCTAATGTTTATTAGTAGAAGTCATATTATAACTTCTCGGGATGCTTTGTAACGGTGTATCTCATCAAACTGACATGCTATAAAGTAACAATTTAGACCCATTTATTTAAATGTACATCAATGCTCGACCTCTGTACTGACTTGTTTCCTCTGGTTCTAAACAGATGGTAAGCTGAGTCCAAAGGGTGGACTGCCATTAGTAACAATGGCCAGCCCAGCATCAGCATCAGCACCACCATCACTACGCTTCGGCCAGGTGGTCATCGGACCCCCGGGGTCCGGTAAAACCACCTACTGTTTAGGTATGCAGGAGTTCATGAGCCAACTGGGACGCAAGGTGGTTGTGGTGAACATGGACCCGGCCAACGATGGCCTTCCCTATACGTGTGCTGTGGACGTCTCGGAACTGGTGGCCCTCGACGACGTGATGGAGAGTCTGAAGCTTGGGCCCAATGGGGGTCTCTTGTATTGTATGGAGTATCTGGAAGCGAACCTGGACTGGCTCGAAAAGCAACTGGATAAGTACAGGGACTATTACTTTTTGTTTGACTGCCCTGGGCAAGTAGAGTTGTACACTCACCAAAGTTCAGTCAAAAATATATTCGCACAGCTTTCCAAGTGGAATTTCAGGGTGAGTAGTGTCATACATTTCACATTGAAATACATTTCACATTGAAGTGTCATACATTTCACATTTCCTCCTCCTATTCAATTGCATGGGTACAGCCAGTGTTAGAATACTGATTGCAAATGAATGTGTTATATGTTAATTGATCGTATGTAAAAACAACAATGTAGGTTATTTGCTATTTACTTCTGTTTAGTCGTTTAAAAATCCTCACATTGAAGTCATACATATCATTCAGAGCGAGTAGGAATTAGGCATCATGCTCAAGGATGTCTACTGATGAAAGTGGAACACAAGCCTGCCACTATGCTATCTGCCCATTACCTCCAATATCCTGCCCACTCCCTCCAGTATGTGCCCACTCTCTCCCCAAAACCTCCACTCTCTGCCCATTACCACCCCTATCCTGCACACTACCTCCACTATCCGCCCATTACCTCCCCCCAACGTGGCCACTATCTGCCCACTACCTCTATTGTCCTGCTGTGTTTTGTAGTCATTTTAACATGGTTTCTTGTGTTCTTTCAGCTGGCTTCAGTCCATCTTGTGGACTCCCACTACTGTGCCGACCCGGCTAAATTCATCTCTGTGCTCTGCACGTCTCTGGCGAGCATGCTGCATGTGGAGCTTCCACACGTCAACGTCCTGTCCAAGATGGATCTGATCGAGCAGTATGGGAAACTAGGTGAGATGGAGGTTATCTTGCTGACCCACATTAATAATACAGGTTATCTAGTTCACCTACAATATAGCCAATACGAGTTTAAAACCTTCCATGTTTAAATATGGGCAACACCAAAGCATATGTTTTCTACCAAGCACTGCTGTTAGTTTGATCCAATACACTTGTTGTGTTTGCTTTTCACTGTGCAGCTTTCAACTTGGACTTCTACACAGAAGTAATGGATCTCCACTATCTCCTTGACCATCTTGCAGCAGACCCCTTTTTTAAGAAATTCCACCAACTTAACGTGAAACTGGCTGAAGTCGTGCAGGATTACGGCCTCGTCTCGTTTGTTCCTCTCAATGTGCAGGTACTACTGTCTCATACCATGATGTGTATACTGTCATTTGACTCATATTCAGGCAGTTTGATTAAGCCTATATTTGTGATGTTGAACATGCACTACTAAACCCAACCACATGAGCGCTCCACTCAGATCAATTCCTTCGCCCTACCTGTCAATTGTTTAAAAATCCTGATGCTACCAATCAGGCAATAATCATAACAACATGTATAATGTGTTGGTATTCATTTCAATTTCAGTCCAGTCATATTTGGAGTATTAAGATATTTAAACGATCAAGGGCAGTGTACGATCAACGGAAGGACGTTGAAAAAGATTTCTCATGTGTATAGAAAAGATTGAAAAATCCAAACCGTGACCAGGTTATCACTGTCCTCCCACGGCCCTGCGCCTCTAGGACAAGCAGAGCATGACTACGGTCTTGCGGACTGTGGACAAAGCCAACGGCTATTGCTTTGGAGACCTGGAGGAAAGGAATCTGCAGGCCATGATGTCCACTGCTGTCGGGGCCGACTTCCAGTTCAACTCGTATCCTAGACCTCCTTATGACCCACTGTTCCTCCTTCTGTATGAACCAATATGAAGCAGACAAGGATTGTATTGAAAAACATTGACCCAGCTTTTTTTAGCCCATGTGGCGCCATACTAACACTAAGTTAAATTTCCAATATGCCATTTTGTTGTGATTTGCTTTAACAATGAATTCTCCAGAACTCTTGGAGTGCAAGAGAGGTATGTTAAAGCCCAGGAAACCACCCTGGAGGAGGAAATGATGGACCTGTGAGTAGCGTGGCAGGGTTGTAGGAGCAGAAGTGATGGACGCTGGCACTAGGGAACCTCATCTCGTTTGGCCTGAATCTCAAGGCTTTTTCAGCACTGGAGCATCAGAGTGCAGGAACCGAAGCGAAGCAATGTGGAGCCTTCACAGCCACACCTTCAGCAAAAAGTACAACAGAAGACTTTGGAAAGGCAAAAGTGTTACTTTTTCTTGTGTTTTGTGTGTGTGTGTGTGTGTGTGTGTGTGTGTGTGTGTGTGTGTGCGTGCTAACAAATCGGACATAATTGCATCCTTTTAGAAAAAGTTCCCTTTGCATATTTTCTATTCATGTTGATTAAACTTCTTGATTAAGCTACATACAGTACCTTGAACATGACTTCTTTGGGGGATTTGATTGTGGCCATGATGACCAATTATGCAAATCTAATTAAGATTATTCCTGTTTTATCATCGTTTATATAAATTATTAATACTTTTCTGGGAAATAACTAAGAAATCTGTGTGCACCAACACCTGACACTCTGGGGTTTAGTCTACAACCAATTTGGCCATGTTTAGTGGGATATTTACTTTGTATATAAGCAACATCTTTGTATAGTGTTTTTATTCATTTATAGAAAACAAATATAAATAATGTTTACAAAATTTGGGCATATAGATAGATGTACTACATTATTATATTGAACGGACAATTCTCTAATAGCGCCAATCACCAGTGATATGACGCTCGATACAGCCAGCAAAAAGGGTTTGTACTATTCCTTACCAACCGTGCATCTGGTTGGTAGTATTCGATTAATAAGTCCACGATGTTGCGGCGTTCAATCCACCTTCTAACCAGCAGGTGGCGCATGGGGTTACCAATCCTACTTCCTGATCCATTTATTTCCTTTCCAGCTTTTCGTAGCAACCAGAGCAGAAAAATTAAGTCAGGCGGGGAGAGGAAGCCACATTAAATCTGTGTTTCTGCACAACTGGGCCTGTGTCTCTGTGTCTGGTCTTAGGGATGGAAGAGCCTATCTTTCTAAACAGAAACAAACTACACTTCAAAATATGTGTCCTATTGTTTCCTACGGTGCTATATGCAAATACTTCGTTTAAATACACATGTATTTACAAGTAAAAACAGCTTATTTACGACGAAGTAATTTTCCTTATGTAGCTTACTGGTGATTGCACGATTGTACAAGGTGTAGCTTTCTAAGGCTGATCTAGTTGTACACTAACCAAGCTAGAGTTTGTACCTTCTCTTTCGTTCGGATCGCAGGTTGGTCAGTAATAGCTACCCTAGCCTGCTAAGAATTTTTTGTCAGCATGTGGAGAGGCTGGATTCCTCTTTGCAATCTCTGTACATTAGGGGGTGTGTCAGGGTGAACGTTAAATTGTATTCCGATGTTTGTACATGTGATCAAGTATGCCTCCTCAAAGCTACTTCCTGCTTTTTTCCATTAAGCCCCCTAGAGGTGTGTATGTGTGTGTGTGCGCGCGCGCGTTCGGGCGTGCGCGAGTGCGCATGATAGAGAGTAGATGGAGGAAATTCAAAGGCTAAAAACTTAAATCGACCTTATTCCCACATATATTTCGAAATGTCTAGTCTAATAATTAACACGCGTATAATCCACAATGTAAAACATGAAATATCAGTTCACTTCTTCGTGGTAGGCTGCATATACCTTCTCCTATCAAACCCCCTCATTCAATTGTAGCACGAACCAAATCGTGTGCGTATTGTATTTTTTGGGTGAGAAAGTGGCTCTAGCATGAAAACACAACATATTTAAATGAGCGAACGCAGCCTTGGTTTTCTATATTTCGCACTCTGCGAGAATAGGTTGTGTTTTTCCAGCTAGTTCAATGTGAGCGGCGGAGGAGCTGCGCCCATCCCCCACACTCGCTAGAGGAGTGTTCTGCCGCGCGGAGTGAGAGGCAGACAGAGGGGGTGGGGAGCGGAGAATGTACGCGCTTAGTCTCGTTGGCTGCAAGGCGTCCTTCTGTTCTGAAAACCCTGTCTTACTTTGGGTTGCCTACACTAGGAATTTGTCTTCAAAGTAAAAAAACAACAACATTGTATTCTTATACAATGTTGAGCCTTATTGAGCCAGTCCATACATGTTAACAGGTGTGATGTGTTTTACCATGTAATAGGGGTTTATATCATTATATATAAAAATAGGGGTATGTATTATGAAATGAACTCTCGGCCAATAGCTTACATCTGTAAGTGGATATTCCAAACTGCAATCTCAATCACAAAAAGCAACGTTTACTTACATTTGAGTCGTTCAACGTATTAATTGTACAAACGGGAGAGTACATAATGACATACAAAATATTAAAGAACAATATGTACTATGAAATGAAGATAGATAGCATAGCCTGCAAATGCTTACAAAATACCCCACGGTGTAATTTAAGTAAAATACTCGTGTTAAGCAAATATATATGCTTGATAGTTGGCAAAGGAGAAAGTTATGTTAAACTTAGATTGCCTTGTGGGGTCGAAATATTCCCCAAAAAAGATAAGGTCTACCATGAAACACTATAAATCCACTCCGCTGAAGAATCCGCACCGTGTTTTGCTGCCGGCTGTGCGCCTCAGTAAGATGGCTGTCTGTAGCCTCGTGCTGCTGCTCCCCGCCTCGAGCCGCTCACACAGTCACACAACTCAGTCACACAACTCCACTACACTTTCTGTCGGGCTTTACGCATTGTATGGACCCTGACTCATTAAACTAAGCGACTACGGATTACGACTCTCGAATGGTACCCGGATTCGATCCGGTGCAGAGGCGGGAATGAATCGGCACCGGGATGCGTGGTTCTAAGCTATTATTTATATTCAATGGTAGCTTTTGATTGTGCCTGACTCGAGAGAGTGGGGGAGAGAGGGAGAGAGAGTATCATGGCCGCTCAGGTCGCCACTCTCAACACCAGCCCGCCTTCAGAACTCAAAAAGCCGGATCGAGAACCAAAAGAGGAGTCGGTACCGGGGGAAAAACAGACGGAGAAGAAACCCTCGGGATTAGACGGCGGATCCCCGGGACGGGGAGACCTGCAGGACGGGGCCGACGGAGGAAATGCAGGGGGAGGAGGGGAACCCGAGATGAAGAACGGGAATGGGAACCCGCCCAGGCCTAATAATAATCAGAATGATTCTATCGGACCGGATGGGAATAACCACCCGGGTATGGTTCATCACCAAGGGTCCGCTTTCCCTCCACCTTCGTACGGATACAGTCAGCACTTCGGTCGGGCCCCTTTTCATCAACATGGCGGACAACAAAGCCCTGGCATGGCAGCTGCTGCAGGTCCGGTCGTGCAGTCGAGCAACATGATCGACCCATATCAACCCAACTCGCACGACCATGGATTTTCTAGCCACCAGTTTAACAATTACAGTCCCTTCCCAAACAGAACTCCCTATCCCGGCCAAGGATACGGCATGAACTCCCCACGCAATACCCAGGCACCGACAGCTGGGGGACAGCCAGCTAAGCAACAACCAGCGGGAGGACCCACAGCGATGGCTGGATCTTATAATAATCAGAGATATAACATGGGAAACCCTCAGCCCACATCCACCCCGACCCTTAACAAGCTCCTCACCTCCCCCAGTTCTACCCGGGGGTATCCTAACTACCCGCCCGGTGACTACAGCGGTCCAGAAGGCGCTGCTAAGGGACCAGCGGACATGGGCAGCAGCGGTCCGTACGGAGGCAGCAACCCGGCCTGGCAACAAAGAGCCCACCACCCGTCGTCTATGAGTCCGGGAAGTGCCGGGCCACCGCTCGGTAGAAACCAGGTAAACATGAACGTGTTGTGGACCCCAGAGTGTGTTCTCCGGGTTCGCTTGTACTGTAGCTCGTTCTCCACACAGCAGGCCAGCCATTGTCTATTGGTAGTTCGCAAAGACTCTAAAATGGCTGCCTCTCGTTTTTTTCCCTTTACACCAGTCTCTCAAAGTGCTTTTTGACGTTCATTTGTGGGCGAATTCGTGGACTACGAGGATGTAACCCGACGTACTTATTGGCTGTAAATTCGGTGAAACGGTCTCAGGTAGCACAAGGCCCGGCTTTAAAGGGTGGAGGTGTAAATACACTGTAGGGCAACGGCTTGTTTTTCCGCCATCGGTTGCACGTACGCACACACAAAACCAATTGAAATTGAACGCGTTTCGCCCTCTAAGTGTGAGTATACATGACCCACTCGCTCTAAACACCGAGCTTTAACCATCGCACATCACTGTACAATGAAACGGCGTGTTTAACTTTCATTAACACGAGTACGAAGGGCTAGACGTTAGATATGTTGCAGTTCTGTGGATTGGGTGAGTAGTGCATGACATGTCGAATCAGTGGAATTAAAAAAGATGGACTATTTGGGGCGGATAATCGTACAATGAATGCAAACTGGATAGAAAAAAAGATGAAATGTGTGAATTGTGTGGTAGCCTTTCTATTTTGTAGGAGTTGCTTACACCACACACATTGCATAGAGGCTGTGTAAACGGTGGCCTGAACGAAAGGAGTGTGAGACTGCAGTGTGCGTATTGCTTTGCTCTGGGATTTGAATTGTGGAGGTAAAAATGCTTCTGTCAAACACAGGAGACAGTTGGTCTTGGGTTGACATGCGAGCTGAAATGTGATTGGCTCGGCATCCGGAGCCCATAGCCATTAATAATTACATGTCGTTTAACGCCACTGTGGCTGATGTGAAAACACCATTAACTCTTCAGAAGGTCCAACATGTAGTAGTGGTCACCCCTATACTTGGTCATCTCTTTCTCCATTCCTCTCTATTCCATACATATTTTCTCTGATGTCACATTAGAGATGATTCACTGAGCATTGATATGATACATGTTATATATAACATGTATTTATATACACATACGTATGGGATATCTGTTAAATGTATCTAATGCAATCGGTCCATTGTAATGACTATTATATATTTGTAACACCCACCTTGCCCCAAAACTATTATGTCGACCTGATGGCTTAGCTATGCATTGTATATGAAGACCCAAAGAGACTAATCTCTTATAATTCATGTCTATTTAAATTCAATATGAATCTCAATTACCATGGTTAATTGGGCATTTGTATTACAAATATAATTTCAAACTGCACTGCCACATATTTAATACCCTTTGATGTAGCACAATGCATACAACATTGTCTCTCAAAGCTTTATTTGTTAACGGTTACAAGTGTCGACTCTGAAGTGTTGTCTAGCCATCACAACCAAAGGCAAATGAGAGCGGCACTGCTTGCAAGGCAGAGGTTGAGTGTTGCTGTGTCTGGCATGCCACACAAGTTTTACTATGTGGCTGCAAATAATTCCCCCCCTAGCCCTCCCCCCAAGCCAATCAGAACACAGTCCACCATCTCTCACCAGCCACGGGAGTTTCCTCTCTGTCTTATGCAGATTAGCCATGTGCTCTTTTTATTTATTTCATTTTATTATCTTGGATCTGGCAAATGTCACGTAGGAGGACTTTGCATACTATTTGTAAAGGCCATTATTAAGCCTCTCACCTTCTTAAGCATAACCTGCATGTGGGATCTGCTCCATGTGTAATACTCCAATGAAAGGGTATGGCTGGGGAAGTTATGTCTCAATCAAAGATTTTCCGGTTCTCTGTATGCCACCCAGGGTTGCCTGGACATACAATTCAATGGAATTATCCTGAATTGAAGACTCAGTTACTCACAAGTGCGTCCCTCAGGTGTGCTGATTTAGAATTGTTATCGCACATCCTTTCTCGAACGGCTGGCAATGTCTGTTTGGCCTGTTATGACTTCTCTACTGTCAGGTCTGGGCCTTTCTGCTCTGGTGTCATTCATTCAGAGCCAAAACTACGGTCTTCGTACAGGCGGGAAAAAAAACTCAAAGGCAAGCTTGGACTGGGATCAAAACGGGATCCCAGCTGGGATATGTTTAGGAGTGGGCAGGCCGCCCTCTATTCTAAAGTAGTAATATGTGTGTTTATAGAGCTCTGTTGAGGACTTAAACTCTGGCAATGTAAACATGACCCTAAAAATACCCTTAAGAGCACAGGAAATGTAATACAAACACTATGGTTTAAATGAATGGCGAAGCCCGATACAGGCTGCCAGTGTTTCGCTAACCCAAAGAAACCCCACAACAGTGCCACACTGGGGTAAATCAATTGTAAGCATTTTCTTATAAGTGTATGTCTTGTGTGGCATCTCTACAGCCTCCCGGTCCAATGGACCCCATGGGGAAGATGCGAGGCCAACCGTACGGGGCTGGAAGTCCGTACGGCCAGCAGCCGCAGCAGGGGCCTCCCTCTGGGCCCCAGCAGGGACCAGGCTACCCCGGCCAGGCGTACGGCCCCCCGGGTCCCCAGCGGTACCCAGTGGGGATGCAGGGACGTGCTCCCTCAGGAATGGGGAGCATGCCTTACGGACCACAGGTTGGTTCCGTCTGTCCGGTTGTTTCGTCCGGTCGCCCTCTCATCTGTCTGGGTTAAGCACTGCTGAGCTTATTCTCTTGTTTGTTTCTCTCTCGTGCTCCGCTCAGATGGGATCCTATGGCCAACAGGGACCAGGAGGTTATGGGCCTCAGTCCCAAGCCCAGTACTACGGCCAGCCAGGCCAGGCCCCTCACCCTGGCCAACAGCAAACGCCCTACACCCAGCCCCCCTCCGGACAGCAAGGCGGGCCCGCGTCTTACCCGGGGCAGCCCCATCCGGCGCCCTCATCCGCTGCCCACAGCCAGGGAGCGCCCCCCTATCAGCAACCCCACATGCCCCCTCAGGGCCAGGGGCCGCAGCCGGGGGCTCCCCAGGGGCTGCCGCAGACGCCGTATTCCCAAGCTTCCGCACCTCAGTCCGGCCAGTCCCCTTACCCCCAGCAGCAGGGGCCTCCTCCGAGCCAGGCGCCCTCCGGCCTGCCCCCCTCGCAGTCTGGCTCTCAGGTTCCGGCAGGGCCCCAGAGCCAGTCCAACTACCCAGGGGCCACACAGGGGCCGCAGCAGCAGCCGTCCCAGCAGCAGCAGCAGCAACAATCCTCCTCCCAGCAGCAGCAGCAGACCACCAGTCAACCCCCACAGCAGCCACCGGGGCATGGGCCCCAACACCCACCCCAGGGCCCGTCGGGAGCGTACCCCCAAAACCCTGCCACTGCTCCGCCTCCCCAACAACAACAGCAGCAGCAGCAGCAGCAACAACAACAACAACAGCAGCAGCAGCAAGCACAGCAGTCTCCTTACCAGCGGTTTCCCCCTCCACAACAGCCCCAACAGGTATGCCAATCCCTAGTCATTCTCTCTGTCTGCCTCTCCATCTCTCCCTCTCTGTCTCTCTCGGTGCCCAGTGAGTAGGTGTGCACCTCGGAGCGTGGTCCGTTATCTTTCATTGGGAGGCAGGACATTCTATTGGCGCCCCATCAGCCCCTGAATAACAGAACTGGAGTTCCAGTCTGTTCAGTTGGCCCTCTTGGGCTTTCTGCGGGGGGGGCTCAGATTGACCTTTTTTCTTCTTCCTCAAATGTTTTTTTTTCTTTAATGCCAAATTGTCACAAGCTTTTTTTTTATTTTTTACATTTGATAGGAAAAGATCATGTAACTATTTTGCAGTGACTGCTTTCAACTCTAAGTCCGATCCCTTGATACAATCTATAGGGAGTCACCAGTCAGGTTTTTTTTAAATGATACCAAACGGCTATTGTAAGTTGAAAAAACCCCAATGTAATATAAAGAACTGGGGTGCACCAAAAAAAAGGAGAGAGAATCCTATTCGCCTGTAAGATGTGGGCTGGTTATTATCCTATAACGGAGATCAATGAAACGGGTTATTTGTCTTTGATTAAATATAGGTAGTCTACCTTTATTGAGAGTCGGGGCAGTTGAAAAGGGAATTACGTTAAATGCCCGAAAGCGTTAATTGTCTCAGTGACTGAACATAATGACGCCGTGTCTTGTCCATAATTAGTCTTGTGCGCTGGAGTTTCATAGTCCTGTGATGCCGTTCATAATGGACCGATTTCCGGTGGATCCCCTTCTAAAGGGGGCACGTCGGCTGACGATCGACGGTGGTCCACTGATCAGTGCATCACTGATAATGTATGAATACATCTATAGGAGGGAAGCCACAGACCGATCAGGACCCGTTTGCCTGTGTGACTGCACCCTGGTACGAGACACACAGGCATCCCGTCACTGTTGGCGTCATCGCCTCCGGGTAGCTTGTGGAGAGAGATGGTTATGACGTCGCTGAGGAGGACTTTTGGTCGTGTTGTCGCTCTAAACACATTTCTACCGTCTTGTACGATAAAGGGTTTGGTGGTCCGTAAGGAGCGGGCCTTGGGTCCTCTATTGCTGCAGTGTACACCGTACCAATATTTGTATTTTACTTCCCCCGTTATGTGTTTTGATGTCAACACAATAAGAGAACACCATGTTGTCTGAGGCCCGGGGAAAAAGCTCTGTGTAAACAACTAGTAAATTGGAGCCTGTATTCTGAGGGGGGTGTGTGCGTGCGTGTGCATGTGTGTGTGTGTTTTTGTTAGTCTTGGTCACATGGCAAGGCTACAGCCGCACGCTGACTCAGCTTACATCCTACAAACCTTGGTTACCATGACAACCATCTAGCACTAATGTTGCACTCCTCCATAGTTATTTATTTATTTTGTGTATTGAAGGATAAATAAGGACAGATTTGTCTGTGGGCTGGGCTGCGTTTGCTCCTAGGCAGTGCTTGCGTTGGGAGCACTTCCAGTGATGCTCATGCTGAATTGAAAAATAAAGATACTTTTTTTTTTTTTTTCAATTGCCAAGTCAATAGAGAGCAGGGGACTCGGTTATTTAAACGACGTGTTTCACATTGTACTCAGCAGGCCAGGCTCAGTGTAGTGTATCTAACAATTGTATATGATGTAATCATTTCGTAATAGATGTAATTATTATACATTGATAGATAATTTCGATGATTCATTCACATATTATGTAGTATTTATTAGTCCAATTCCAATTCGACTCCTGAACACTATTCATAAAATAATTATTGTTATTTAAAGGCCTGTTGTTTCACAATTCAGTCTTCTAAAGTGTGCCTTCTCCCTCGTCTGCGTCCAGGATCTGTCGGGCTCCTTGGACGACCTGCCCGTGGGCACCGAGGCGGCCATGAGCCCCGGCGTGAGCACGCCAGGCGTGAGCACCCCGGGGGTGAGCACCCCGGGGGTGTCCAGCAGCCAGGGGGACCAGAGCAACCCTCCCTTCTCCCCCCATACCTCCCCCCACCTTCCGGGCATCCGCGGGCCCTCCCCGTCGCCGGCCGGGTCGCCAGCTAGCGCCGGGGCCGCCCGCAGCGGGCCACTGTCTCCCGCCAACATGCCAGGTATGCCCCCCCCCGGCCCCCCCGCCCCCCCCGCCGGCCCCCCCCGGGGGGGGCGCCCCGCGCGCGGGCGGGGGGGGGGGGGGGGGGGGGGGGGGGGGGGGGGGGGGGGGGGGGGGGGGGGGGGGGGGGGGGGGGG
>JAOPJJ010000122.1:1449711-1460161 GCA_027122795.1 Enchelyopus cimbrius
CCCCCCCCCCCCCCCCCCCCCCCCCCCCCCCCCCCCCCCCCCCCCCCCCCCCCCCCCCCCCCCCCCCGCCCCGAGGGAGACTGTTAGGAGGTGGTTAAGACTCGGGGAGGGTGAAGTTGGAAGAATCTCCCCGCGTCGCGCTACAACAACAAGCTAGGACAGAGATGCTAGGTACCATGCACGACGACATCGGAAAGACAGTTACATGAGAGAGGAGCCCAGAATCATTTGGTCGCTTCGGTTGATAAAATCTGTTCCTTATCCAGAGAAGAAGAATACTTACTATGAACATTCTATGAGTCCTTCGAACAGCTTGGGCACCGGAGCGACTCTCGCTTCCATTATTGCCCTCAAATTATGTGATTGATTAGCCCCTTGTAGTGCCCAGGCAGCCACACTTTAAAGAACGTATGTGGAGGGGTGGGGGGGGGGTGCGCAACTCACAACACACTTAATGAGTTTGTCTCCCTTTAGCCTCTGGTGCCTCTGACGGCGGTCTAGACAGCGGTCTACAGGCGTCTGGCCGGCTCGCCCCATTGGTTCTGGGAGCTTTGTGTTCTCCCCCTTTTTATGCTTCATGTAGCAAAATGTGTTGTCACCTTGTAACTGCCCTCCTCCGAGCTTTTCATGGCCTCAAAGAGATGAGAGTGTTTCTTAAAGGCACTCGGGGAAACATCTATTCTCCTGAATGGGGGGGGAGAGGGAAAGTTCTTTATTAATCAAGGGCAGTTGGTTCAGAAGACGCACTCTTAGATAACACAGAACAAACAAAAATGAATGAATAAACAAATGCTGAGCTGAATCACCTGACCTCCACCAACCACACCCCATCGACACACAAAGCATAGTGGCTCTTTTTTTTTTATCGGGGTGAGCAGGCAACACGCCCACCGGACCTTTGACCTGGTAACCAGCCGAGGTGAGGCCACACCTCTCAGAGAGGTCGTAGGGTCAAGCTACCTGTGTATCTCGGGACTCTTCCTCTTCCTCTCCTCTTGCTGGGCGGCCTGTCGCTGGTACGTAGCAAAGCGCTCGCTAAGACTTCCTCCTGAAGTCGGGAAGTACTGGGCTGCACGGGGGAGGGGGGACGGGGGTCAGAGGTCAATTTAGCATACTGCAGATGTACAGCAATGGCGGTGGGTGGAAACCGAACATTGCGTCTCATTTTGAAGAGAAGGCCTTTGAGAGAGTCAAGCTCTTGAGGAGATGCTAATTTCAAGGCCTTTAATGAGGAGTTCTCAAGGTTCTCTCAAGGCCTGTCTCTGTATGACCCATCCACAACATGTGGCATGAGAACTGAGAGAGAGAGAGAGAGAGAGAGAGAGAGAGAGAGAGAGAGAGAGAGAGAGAGAGAGAGAGAGAGAGAGAGAGAGCTGAGACAGCGCTCACCATTGACGTGGTGAACGATGGTGAGGATGTGCTGGGCAAAGAGCTCAGAGGGGCTTCGCTGGACCCTGCTGGTCTCCACGTGTTGGAAGATGGAGCGGAACTCCTGCTCCTTCGCGCAGGACTGGACCAGGTCCTGGGACAACTGGCGCTCCCCCGCCAACACATCCGAAGAGCTGGAAACCAGGAGCAATGCTTTGCATATTAGCGCAGGTGAAAGGCTCAAACCCCCGGGGCTGCGGTCCAAACCACCTCCGGAGGTGGTGTACGCTTGCAGTCGATCTGCATGGATTAGCGACAGGTTTTTCTCGCGGATACACTGCGAAGTCATTTACATTTACATTTGGGGCATTTAGCAGAGGCTTTTATCCAAAGCGAGTACAAGTACATTTTTGTCATTCACACAACCGACACATCGACCACCCGCTCTACCCCCTGAGCTACTGCGGTCATGCTCCTAGTTCACACTCCACCCGTCGGCAACGAATACGAACACAGAGTTCAAATCATTCTTTAAAGCCTCACCTGTTCATACGGTCCCTCAGGAAGTCCATCACCACACTACACTTGGCCTCCCTGGAGCCGGAGGGGGAAGACGCCCCTCCGTCTCCTTTAAACATATCCCTGATGGAGGCGTTATGAAACCTCCCGGGGTCTTTCTCCATGGGGGAGAACCCTGGGGGTTTGGCCCCAGCGGGATCCGGGTTCTCCGGTTTCTGGGTGCGGTACACCTGTACGAGGTCAGGGTGGTTGGGGCCGGCGAGCGGCCGGCGGCCGGCGGAGCTCTCCCACTGACTGAGACGCTCCTCAAACACGGCCAGCGCCGAGGTCTTAACCTTGGTCTTAGAGGGCTCCTCCCCTTTTTGGGGCTTGGCACGGACCCCACCTTCCTCCGCCTCCCCCTGCTCCTCCTCATCCTCATGATTGTCTCCACCACACAGGAAGGGAGACGCTCTTAACAAGCTGCTCAGAGACATGTCGGCGCGAGCGTCGCTAGCTCTGCAGCGCGGCGGTGGCGGGTTTAGCGCGCTACCGTTAGCGCCGCCGTCCGCTGAGATCGGACCTGAGCTCGCCTCTGACCCCTTGTCTCGAGCCAGTCTGGCCCCGTTGCTCTGCTCTTCCAGGAACCTGGAAAAAAACAAATAATAATAATAATATAATAATATAATATTAATAATAATGATAATAATAGTAATAATAAATCGGTCTTGTATAGGGCACTTCTAGGACCCAATGCATAAAAAAAATGAATATATCATACGAAGTCCTTGAATAACACAACTTCATGAGGTCCTAGCGAACAATACACCGCCAGGACATGTTATAATACCATATGTATAAAGAGGCTATCCTTCTCTTATGATTATGACAATAAACAATGGATAATATAATATAAACTGGCCCCGTTAATCATCTGAGCGACAGACTAAATAATATCTGGCACAACATGCGGTGCCAGGCGGTCGTGCTAATGGGCCGATCGAGTATTTATTGGTCTTTTTCTCCCTCGCACTGGAGTCTGTTATGACGACCACCACATGTTCCCAGCGGGCGAGGCAGGAAGGAAAATGAGGAAAATGCTGAAAAAACGTGTGGTTTCAGAATGACACCAGAGCAGGACTTCTGAGCAGCAAATAAAAAGAACAAAAAACATATGAAAACAATTACGGCCCAAATCAGGCTAAATTCCTATACGTCGAAAACTAAAAATATATAACCTCATAAAACATTTCAGTACGAGTTTGTGCAGGATTAAATGCGATTTCGAAGTCTTACTTTCTGAAGGCAGCGGGGACGGTGGGTCTACCTCCCTCCACGTTGTTCTCTTTCGAGACGACTCCGAAACCAGAAAACACAGCTTTGGGACTTTTTTGAGCCGGGCTTTTGTTTCCTCCTCCCTGCCAGGAGGGGGCGCCACTGTTTCCCACACTGGCTGTGTTTTTGTGGGCAGGGCTGGACCGTTCAGCAGACGTCAGAGTCATGTGAGAGGCATCAGCAGAACACTCCATCAGCCACTTCCCCCCGTCAGAGCCATCTATGATAACTCCTTCCACCTCCTCCCTCGCCTCCTCCTCTTCCTCCTCCTTTCCCGCCTCCTTGGAGGGCGGCTGCTCCTCCTTGCCATTGGTGGAGACGTTCTGATTGGCCTGCTCAGTGGTGGCGCTCTGTTTGGGGGAACCGGAGGCGTGGGAGGAAGAGGAGGAGCGATGGGAGCGCCTGGACTTGGGGGGGGAGGAGGAGGAGGAGCGGTCTGAGCGGGCCACGTGATTCGGGGGGGTCACGCCCGGGCGTTTCCTGGGGCTGGTCGAGCGCCCCCTGGGGCGATGCGGCGGCTGCTGCTGCTGCTGCTGATACTGATGCTGCTGCTGATGCTGTTGCTGCTGCTGCTGTTGCCATGGCGGCTGCTGGTACTGCTGCCGCTGCGGGGGGCACTGCCGGAAGTTCTTCCAGTTGTAGCGGAAGTTGTGATGGTTGTAGCCCCCGCCTCCAGCTCCACCGCCCCCGCGCTGGAAACGCCCGCGGGGGAAGAAGCCCCCCCGGCCCCCCCGGCCCCTGAAGTGGAAAGGCCTCTGGAAGCCGCGGTGGTGGTAACCCCGGACGTCGCGGGGCCCCGGGCCCCTCGCCTGGTGGCCCTTGGCGTACTTCCGCTCGCGGGGTTTGGAGGAAGGGGAATGGGACCTGGAGCGAGACCGGGACCTGGAGCTGAGGAGAGAGGAGGGAAGATTTTCGGTGCCCAGTCCAGCCCAGATGGGTTCCCTCGGGGCAGTGGAGTTCTTGGTCCCCTGATATACATATGGTCATGGTGGCTGACTGATGATATATGATGATCAGTCAGCCACCTTGGTCACTGGCTGACCAATAATTCAGAGCTACAATCCAGTGGGACATTGGTATTACAGCCAGATGTGGGTTTTAAACGATGTGTGGGGGAAGCAGATCCATGACACACTAAGAGGTTAGGGACGCTGGGGGAGGGTTGAGAAAACAGTGGAACCATGACACACCATAGAAAGGAAAACACAAGTTATGCTTGAAGACATTGGGACTGTAAAGCCGTATATGTTTGCATGAGGTGAGATGTTGTCATACATGATAAAATACAGCCATTATATAATAGAATACAGATAATAAATTATGTTCAAACGAGGACTAAAAAATATATCGAATTTTGGTTTAACCATAAAAATACCATATTTCTTAATACATTTCAAAAGATGATTCAATTCATGATATGATACCCGAAATCAATGGGCATGCCTGTGTTCACCAAGGAAGGTAAAGACAGCCTTTCAATTTCCAGCCTGGGTCCCAGAATCACAAAGAATAAGTCCTTATTTTTCTAAATGGCGTACTTGTATTTACTATTAACTAAACAGTGCCATCTGAAGAGCTGTTAAATTATTTTATTTTTTAAATCGTACCGTTCTTAAATGATCACGGCATGAAAACGATCAGAATTAAATACAAAACTGGGTTGAAGATGAATCCAGTCCCATTCCCGACCACGTGGTGTCACCAGTGCATCGTTGGATTCCCGTCCATCGCTCACTCGTTATAAAACCATTAACGCGCTCCCCTCTACGTGAGGAAGGGTCGCCAGGTTCTCTACGGCGTTATTAAAGATCTATTTAAAGTTCTATTTCAAGTTATATTCGACCACCAAACGCAGATGTAGGATTATGTAGAATTAGCACCACTGTGCTTTTTCACAACACGCAACACCTTTGCGGGCATTCATAATGACAAATACTTTCCGTTACAATGTAATTAAAGACTACTGATTTCCTATTTAAACCCGTTTGCATTAAGAAATCACTTTGCAAAAGGAACTTCACCCAGGCACAATTTAAAATATACATCTTATAGTCTGCTATGTGCATAAAAAGAACATTGTTTTTGTAAATCGGAAAACTGTACGCACAAAAAAAACGACTTTGTAACATTCGTATAAACTAGCATCGTTACACACGTATGTACAACGGAGAAGGGGTCCATAACTCACCGGGTGCGTTTTTTCATCGGAATAATGAGGGTTTAAAGAAAGCAGCGCATCGAGACGCACTGCGGCGTCAGATCTGAGACCGAGTCTGCTGAGGACCAGTAGCCCGTGCTGCGGTCACATGGGCCGGGAGGGGAAAGCACAGCCCCTCGCTCCCACAACGAGAATGTGCCGGTGCCAACTCCACACACACAGCCAAGACTGGAGTCCACAGAGCATTATAGACTAAGGCACTACAGTTTTGAACTACAGCTGGAACCCAGAGACAAAAACCTTTCAATAGAAGACTGCCAATATACTGTTGGCATTTTGTCTTCAATTCAAGCATACCCAGGCTGTTTCTACTAGCCTGATGGTTTTATTCATGATTTAAAAGATCTATATTTAGACCTCCTGGAACTCAAACAGTGGCCCTAAAAAGTATAATCATATAGATATAAATCAGAACATCTCTCAATCTTTTATGGGGGGAAGTATCTTCTAAAGATGTGATAAATCTATAGAAATAAGCAAAATACTTATGAATGAATGATGATTTCTGCTCAGTGAGAGTTGGTGAGGTTGAGGTGAGAACATAATATTTAAAGAGCAGGCAGGATGTGTTATCAGAATATGCTTAAGAAGGTTTGTTCAATGGGAGTGTTTGCATGTGTGTTTAGGTGTAAGCGTGGGTGTGGATGTGGGAGTGGGACAATGGCGTGTGTTTGTGTGAGTGTGTCACTAAACCACAGAGCACCAGTTCTGCAATAGTATAGGTAAACCAGTATACCAGTACTACAGTCGAGACAGTGAAACCAGTCATTTCAGTGACTCAGTGATCACAGCCAGTGTTGTAAACGCCAAGGAATTTCCATTCGGTCTCCAAAACATACCAACCGATTATCTTAAAATGATATTTCCACGAGTCAAAGAGTTCTAAGCCCTATACAGAATATAAGGTAGTGAGAAGAACTGAGAAAATATGTGAATCCATGAACACAAACACAACACAATGCATGACAACGCGACACCATGCCCACAACAGATCAGTCAGTCTGAGGTCACCGATGTTCTACGTCCATGGTTCCTTGAGTCCTACACCCTGAACCCTCGCACCCTCAACCCACCTGTAGCGATGCTTCCTCGACCGAGACCTCGAGTGACTCCTGGACTGCGAGGAGGAACGAGATCTGGATCGGGATCTGGATCTGGAGCGAGATCTGGAGTGAGATCTGGAGCGAGAGCGAGACTTGGAGGCTGATCTGGAGAGTTTGGACATCACTGCGGAGGGGCCCTCGTCAGGCTGAAAGAGGAGCCAGAGAACGCAGAGGTTGGCTTCTGCTGCTACTGAACAGAGTTATGCTACACCATGCAGCATTCAGCACATTGATATAAGTAACAGTAGTCAAAGTCCTGTGGTGGTGGTGGTGGTAGCAGAAGCAGGAGCAGTAGGATCAGTGACAGCAGCAGTAGTAGCAACAGTAGTAGCAGTAGCAAGAGTATAAGCAGTAGCAGTGGTAATAGTAATAGCAGCAATAGAAGTAGCAGTAGCAGCAGTAGAAGTAGCAGTAGCAGGAGAACCAGTAATTGCAGCTGTATAGTAGCAGTACCACCAGTAGCAGTAGAAGTATCACCAGTAGCAGTAGTACCAACAGTAGCAGTTGTAGTACCAGCAGTAGCAGAAGCAGCAGCAATAGAAGTAGCTGCAGTTGCGGTCGTAGCAGTAGGAGCTGTAACAGTAATTCAAGGAACAAAGGAAGATGTCCCATTTCTGCAGGGGCCTTCTGACACCTGAAACTACCCCTCTCCTCCTCTACTTGTAACCATCTGAAACAAACTACCCGTATCTACCTGTGTCTGAAACTACTTCTATCTACCAAGGTATGTCTGTACCCACCTGTATCTAATCAACAGCTACGAACTGGACCTATACCTGTAACATCCTGTAACTACATTTAGATACCTGAATTCCCGAGTATAACAGGTAACTGTTATCACCGGTATACCTGCAGGCTTAGCTTTCTGTATCTGCTTGTATGTAACCTGTATAGCAGCCTGAGTCATGCCAGTCTAGCTCAGGTGAACTTTAATTCAACATTAGACAGCCCATGGGTTAGGAGGTGTGGTCCAAATGTGTCTTCTGTCCAGAACCCGGACAGAAGAGGAAGGAATCTTGAGACAGACATTTTCACAGTGCATCTTCTATTCAAAATATTGCCATTTCTAGGTGCTAATGAGTTTTAGTGGCGCGTAGAGATAACTTCATGAATATCGCACTTTAAATGGTTACCAGCCCTGCTCAGATTTAACACGTGTACACTTCGACATGTCGAAGTGAATATCGCAAAGTGAGTCACAGCAGACGCTACAGTCATAGAAATTGAGATAAGTGTAAGACTTCCCTAAAATGAGGAGACCGGGGAGGGACCGTTATTAATCCCAGACGGGAATTTTTGGTGTCCCATCAGTCACATCTTCAGAGACTTTTCTAATCTCTAAAGAATTCCAGACAGACGACACCAGACGTCATTCCACAAATATCTGCAGCGAGGGAACTACTGTGGACCACTGAGCATCACGACCTCTTTGGTTCCTCCGACAAGTGGAACCCACATCAGAGGACCTGCTGGCCATAGTGAACACATGGTGGTCCCACTGTGTATTCAGGCTACTATTTTGGAGCGTATTGAAATGCATCCGTCTTCCCCCCCCATCTCCTCCTCTTCATTCCAGCTGGCTTGTTGTTGTTGGCTCCGGAATAATAATTTCCTGAGGACTTTCATTGAAAGATATTTTTTGCTTACTGAAGGTTTTTTATTGTGAAGCACAGGGCAAAGTATAGAAGAGTTTCCCCTTGCCACACGGTTGAGTGTTATATAAGCAATGCTATATAAGCAAAGCAAGGCGGCGACTATTCTATTGCCCTCATCTGGCATTTGTTAAAGTAGCCGATAAGAGCGTTAAAATTCCAAGAGGACATTAGAAGAGAAAGAATACTATATGTTAGACACTATATACTATATGTGAGAGGCAGCCCTGCGTAAAACAGACTTTAACTACAGTGAGACAAACCATTTAAGTATGGGGAGAGAACAGACTTCCTGGGGGACAAATTACCTGAAGAAATGCTAAAAACATATTTAACAGTGAAATAGAAGCTAGAAAGTAATGCTTACTAAAGACCAGCTATTGGTTCAGAGGCATTTAGCTGGTATCTATATAAGCCAAGAGAAGTGTAGTCTTGCAAGCGGTAGGTAACTAACTGGCAGCAGCTGCTATCGGGCCTCCCTAATCACAGCATTGGGGTCAAAAGACTAAATGACGGCATTTTTTTGTAATCATTCTCTACTCGGGTTACACACACAAGGGTTCGGGCGCACACTTCTGTTCCCACACTTGTGCCACTACACAAACAAATGTGCACAAACATATGCTTCTGCTCCTCATGCATCAAACACACACAGACACACTCATCTCCCCTCTCCCAGACACAAACACATATACACACACACACACGCGCGCGCACACACACACACACACAGTGATGGAGCTAAAGAAACAGCTGCTCTGTGTCCCCTGTTAGACGCCATGCAAAGTAACTGAAGTCACCGACTCCCCCATCATCAAGCTAGCATCACCCGCACTAGCCTTCAGCTAGCATCACTTGCACTTGCATCCTGCCATCTCTCGTCACCCTCAGCATCACTCTAACATCCATTACCAGAACATCGATCTCACTCCCATCACCCTTAGCAACACTCTCAGAGACAACAGAGTCCAGCTGAGTCCTATCACCTGTAGCATCACTTCACCAGTATACAAGCACCCAGCCATCATCTTGCCAACACTCACCCAATCATCTCCACTAGCATCCCGCTAACGCTACAATCAATCACCTCCACAAGCATGTTGCTAACATCCCCTCCACCAGCATTCAGACTAGCATTCCACAGAGACAGCTGGAATCCCACTTGCTTTCTTCTTGTCCCATTGAGTACACACACACATTCATGTATGCATGCACGCACACACGCATATTCAAGGACACACACACACACACACAACTTCTCCTTCCCTCTGCCACACTGTCACACCAACTGTCATTATAGGCAGCCCTCTGCAGGCGTCTGTTAGCACCGTTCTCCCTAGAGACACTTCACACAACCAGGCTAAAACAACTCTGCCAATAACCTAGCCATTAACAAGGCTGCTGACCAGGTTAGATTTATAACAACATGGCCAGTAAACGGGATAATAACCAGGCTAATGTTAGAAAAGCTGGGTTAGCAACCGGGTGAGTAACCGGGCCAAAGTTAAAGCGACCGGGATAGTGATTGGGCTAGTCACCAGGCTAGTTTTTAAACAACAGTTATGGAACTCACTATGCAATATTACAAACATGTGTGCATGCCAATACAATATGTACTGGGATTCTGTAAAAATGAGAATAGCATTTAAGGATATTTTGGGACATTCTGTCTTCAGTGTTGTTTAACTGAGAGTGCAAGGCCAATATTTAATTGTGTTATGTTGATCCTGACTTCATTGTACCATGACTTCATTGTACCATATATACATCTCAATGAGTAGTTTCGCTGTTTTTCTATTCTAATTCCATAATAGCTTACAGTAGTAGAGCCAACACTCCCGGCAAATAAGCGTATTACTGCACAACATTAAACAAATGTAATGTCTGGCAAGTGTCCCTTTTCACTTGTTATTGAAATACTAGCTATTTACTTGTCAGAGTCTGTTTGAAGTAGGGAAACCTCAGACAAACGGCTGTCATCTCCTTTCTTCATCTCTTAGTTTGGCATCACCTCATCTAAAGGTCCTCTCTATTTTAGGCATCTATGGCTAGCCCTCATGGTACGTGGTTTTTGGTAGGCCTACGTGTTGTTTTAACCTGAGTGAGTCAGTCCCTGGACGTCTCATGGGCCAAGTTATCATAAGATTATGTTTCATTATTATTATTCATTTGGAATAGTAAAGGGAAAACGGCAGAAAGCACACACACACACACTCTCTCTCTCTCTCTCTCTCTCTCTCTCTCTCTCTCTCTCTCTCTCTCTCTCTCTCTCTCTC
>JAOPJJ010000122.1:1584209-1603864 GCA_027122795.1 Enchelyopus cimbrius
GAAAGGCTGTTTGGAGAAGTTTAGTTTTTTTGCTAGCTAGGTTTTTTTGTATCATGAGGCACTTGTATCATGAGGTCCTTGTATCAGTGGTGTATCATGAGGTCTTTGTACAATGAGGTCCTTCTATGAGTGGTGTATGGTGCGGTCCTTTTATCAGTGGTGTATCATGAGGTCCTTGTACCATAAGGTCCTTGTATCAGTGGTGTATCATGCGGTCCTTGTATCAGTGGTGTATCATGAGGTCCTTATATCAGTGGTGTATCATTAGGTCCTTGTATCAGTGGTGTATCATGAGGTCCTTGTATCAGTGGTGTACCATGAGGTCCTTGTATCGTGAGGTCAGCATATCACAAGGTCCTTGTATAAGGGGTGTTGTACTATGAGGTTATTTTGTTCCAGGTGCTGTATTATGAGCTGCTGGCGATCCGAGAGGCCTGTATCAGCCTGGAGAAGGACTACCAGCCCGGCATCACTTACATCGTGGTCCAGAAACGCCATCACACTCGCCTGTTCTGCGCTGACCGCAACGAGAGGGTGAGATCCAGCTAAGACCAAAGAGCACTACTACACAGACAATGATATGCACACACACACACACACACAATATTGTTAAACATTGAGCACTGCTCTTTGCGCAGGTTGGGCGGAGTGGAAACATCCCTGCTGGTACCACAGTAGATACAGACATCACCCACCCCTCCGAGTTTGACTTCTACCTCTGCAGCCACGCCGGAATCCAGGTACCTGCATTCTACAGTTGTCATGGTGATGGTCGTCCAGTACAGGTTCTCATGGTGACTGTGACTTTTGTGATGGTGTTGTCAAGTTGATGTTGTTGAAGTTGTTTGTTTTGACGTTAAGGGTTGTCATGATAATGTTGGCGGAGATGCTTAGCATGGTGATGGAAATGGTTGTCATTGGCTACGGTGTTGACGTCGATCGGGCTGATCGACTTCACCGTTGTCACGGCGAAGTCGATGGTGACGGAGACGGTTGTCATGGTGATGGCGACGGTTGTTTGGTGACGTTGCCATGCTGCACCTTCTGTTTCCAGGGCACCAGCCGACCCTCCCACTACCACGTCCTCTGGGACGACAACTGCTTCACCGCCGATGACTTCCAGGTCCTGACCTACCAGCTGTGCCACACATACGTCCGCTGCACGCGCTCCGTGTCCATCCCCGCGCCCGCATACTACGCTCACCTGGTAGCCTTCCGCGCGCGCTACCACCTGGTGGACAAGGAGCACGACAGGTGAGAGAGGAACTGAGGCATAACGAGTGCTTTAGTAGCAACAGCTGTTTGTCTGTCTTTCATCAGTTACAGTCCTTTGTCACAGTGCGTTATCAGAAACACTCCTTTACCACAGCTAAGGTCTGTTCTCTGTCACCGCTACAATCTGTTCTTTATCCCAGTAAGTGACAAGGCAGGGTTTTACTGTAAGGGCTTATTATGCCCACCCTCTTTCCTTTCTCTCTCTCTCTCTCTCTCTCTCTCTCTCTCTCTCTCTCAATACTTTTCATAAGCAATATGTTTCTGTGTTAAAGTTTGTTTTTGTTAACGCCTGTGAGTGTTAGTTTGTTTTTATTAATGTGTACGTGTGTGTGTGTATGTGTGTTTCAGTGCAGAGGGCAGCCATGTCTCTGGCCAGAGTAACGGTCGGGACCCCCAGGCACTGGCCAAAGCAGTCCAGATCCACCACGACACCCTGAGGACCATGTACTTCGCCTGAACCCCCACACACACACACACACACACACACACGTAATTTACGCACTCGCATACGCACAGTAATGAGCACTGTACGCATGCACACACACACACACATACATATATATATACTGTGTCAGTCTTGTTTAGAGGTGTGTGTGCCCCTACATCCTATCTATTCAGACCACACACTGTGCAAAGAAGGATCCACACACACGCACACACATACACACACACACACATTCTGGACTGAGGACACGCGCACTGCTTTAATATCGAAAGACTTTTATGCAATACTGAACCAGCCAACTATTATTTTCATTTCGCACCCCCTCATCTGGAAGTGGATTGGTTTTCTTCTACCACTGTCCCTCTGCGGGAGGGTACACTCTCTAAACTTCATCCGCTATCTCATTATGTTCCATGTGTACCTCAAGTCTGGCTGAACGGCAGCCCTTTGGATTGGTCAGTTTTTCAGTGTGTGATTTATTTTTTATTTTTATATGACGCGATATTATATATGTGCCCGTTTAGGTTCACTTTTTCTGGACGTTACTCCAAAACCTTTGCTGCAGCGCTCCCTGTAGGCTGACGGCTGGAACTGCCTCGTTTTACTTGACACACTGTCATGCCCTCATCTGGCCACATGGGGGCGATGTTGGCCCTCTTGTGTCCCGTAAGACACCGGTGGAAATGATCTTCCAGCACGAAAAGGTTTTTTAACGTCATCAGCTCTTCGTATATCTAGACTTATTTCTTCTTGCTTTCATTTTTTTTCTTTTAATATTTACATGACCATTGTTTTTGTTTTCCACATAACATTTAAACCTGTTCGTTCAACCTGCCTTGGTTGCCACCCTAGGTCTGATGTTGGGTCGCTGAAGGAGTCCAGGTCACGCGGTCTCAATTGCAAGAGGCTCCCTATAACCGTGACACCTATTGAGGAAGCTTCCTTGTTAGTTACCTACTTTGTGGAAGTGGTTATTGAAGTGACGTAGCCTAGCTGGGTAGCATCACCTGAGGAACCCATTGGGCGTACTTCTAATCCTACAAGTAATGACATATTGGCACTTATGGGGTATCCTACACCGACCAAGCAAGCATTTGATGTTTCCTTGAAAATTCTAGGTTCCTGCCAGAATGTTGCCTACTTGATTGGGATAACCTACTCCGCCATATTGCCTATGTTTGCGACCTACATAGGAAGATTCCTTGCAATTGAGACTCAGCCCATGGGAAGATCATTGCACAACAAATATCTAAAGAGAGTTTAAAGAGAGACGGTAGGGCAGAGAGCGGTTGAATGAGAGATAGTAGGCCTGAGAGATGTTAGAGAGACCATTTTAAAGAAAGGGGGATACAGTTTAAAGAGCGATGGTAGAGAACGTTGAATGGATGGCAGGAAGACAGTTGACGAGGGATTGTTGCGAACAGATGGTTAAAGGGAGGTGGAAGTGTAAGGAGAGACAGTGACGGATATAGTAGAGAGACGCTTTAAAGAGATTGTAAAGAACAGACCGTGAGAGACAGCTTAAAGAGAGATTTTAGAAAAAACAGTTTAAAGAATGATGGCAGAGACAACGGGATGGTGTTTTTGACCTCTGGAATACGACCCACGGATATGTAGAGATGTTGAGGAGAGGAGTGTGAGATTCCCTCTGAATCTAAAACTGCTTCATTGCATTTAATATGAGCCTTGGCCCCGTACGGCTTCTTTAGCACATCATATTTTATTTTAAGTAATAGGGCTTTTTACGATTCAAATTGTCCTCCTTCTTCGCCTCCTCCTTGATGCCTGAAATCGATCAACGGTTTTGATAACACAGTAGTATATCAGAATGTTTATATAGTGGTGTGTGTATATACAGGTGGATATTCACAAAAGCAAGGTGTTTAGAGTGTTCACGGACAGCCAATGTTTTTAATAAGAGCAGCGATACATTACTGTAGTGTGTATGTGTATATAATGTGTAATATGACACTAGTATATCTTCGGCAGTATGAACACAGTAGTATTAATATATCTACTGCAGTATATTTGGAAATATTTTAAGTGCCTGGTTAAGCGATACAGAGGTGAGTAGTTATTTTGAATCTGATTCCAGTGACTGACGAAACTAAGATCTAAGTTTGGTTCCAAGCTAGCCAAGGTTGAAAAGCTTGAACATCGCTCTATTGTTTTCCTTTTAGTTCTGTGATGTCTGTGGTCCTCCATGTGAAATAATGATAAATACACACACACACACAGCTGTAGTATTGTAAAATCACAGTACTATTGTAATGTGATGCATACTCGACCCGCATTCTGCTGCTATATTTAGTTTGCTAACGGACAGATTCATCATGCATATGGGGACGCAAACGAGTGTGTGCGTGTGTGTGCTTGGGTGTTTTTGTGTGTGTGTGTGTTTGATAAGCGATAAGCACTTAAGGATGGATCACAGGCATGGTGCTATTCTCAGAGTCTGGGTCTCTGGAAGAGTAGGGTGGAGGGAGATGCAGGCCAAAAGAGGGCAGGAACAGCGGAAGGCCTAGCTAGGGTAAAGTGCTTGCCCTGGGGCAGTGAGCTGTAGAGCCATCGGGGTCTTGCCCGATTTTAGCCTTCAGTATGTCATTAGTGTCTGAAAGTACTTTTGTCTTAGCCAGACGTTAATGTATGTTTGGTGAACGGTGAAATGCACACCATTTGTTTTTGCTAACAGAAAGGTTATTTAGGATGTTGTGTTGCTGCTTGGTTTTACTTTAGTATACTTGATGGGGAGTGTAATACAACAGACTGCTGTGTGTGTGCGTATGCTTCGTATGCTGTACAGTAGTGAGCGCTAAAGTACCATCCCAGACTGCCAAGGTTGACCTTATGACCATCTTTCAACCCTTTGACGAAGAGCTGTGGAGACTGGGAGCTGTGGCAGTCGTCCCCTTTCTTGTCTTCGTTATGCCATCAAATCCGGGATCAGGACTGAAGCGGATGGTTTTGGTATGCCGTTTCCCAACAAGATGGCAAAGTGTGGTTTTGTAAAGGCCTTCTTGGTACCAATGGTAGAGCGAGACCAGATCTTTAAACGCCTTGTTGTCCTCTTTGAGGGTCCACCAGGATTATGTACTAGGAGCACTGCGGTGATGTCCTTCACATCTGGTCTCTGGTCCAGTTCGAACTTCCATCATTTCAAAGTTTCCTGTCTCGGCTCAATAGTTGTTGTTTTTTTGTCTATCTCATCAGAACCCCCATTGCTTCTGGGCCAGCGCTGCTACTGCTAGAATGTTGTGTTGTGTGGTAGGGGAGGAGAGACAGCTGCACCAGGGCTATTGGGGTGGAGACGTGCCAAGCCAAGCGTCTCAAAAACAGGAAATCTTTAAGGAATCAGAAGGCATGTTTACAGAGCAGATGTGTTTCCTGCTCCAAGCTGGGTTTCTGGAAGGTCACCCGTCATGCAGAGACAAAAATCCAATTCAGATGAAGAGATGAAGCTTCGAATGCGAATGGGGCTTCAAGCTGTTAAGTTTGAAAGCGAACCTTTTAGCTCAAGGGTTGAGCCTGACATTTCAACTTTTGAAGTTAGGACTCCGCTATATGTATGTGAAATAAATTGGTACTACAATGAGGATGCAACAGCTAGGTATTTCTATTGCTCTTATCAGTTATTATACAACACTGCCACATAGCCAGCTAGTCACAATGGTCGGTTTGATACAGAGGACATCGAACTCTGACCCTATGTTGTGAAAGTGCAGCAGCTCAAGCTCTCCCTTTGAAGGTGTCCAGATATGAACTTCTTACTTCTTTATCTAACTACAGTGGAAGGAGTAAGTGTATCTGTATTTATGTATTCCTGTCCAAACCACATTTATCCGATCAACTTAAAAATGTTATTCTTTTAGAATCTTCTAATAACAAACTAGCTAATAGCGTGACAACCCCAGAAAGTGCCTTTCATCTCCAATGAAGTAAATTCACTCATTCATTTGACTTTGTCTTGAGGATTTCACAATTAAACAACATTTTTAGACATCAAAAAAATTGAATATATTCTACTGTAGACAAGGGTCACCACGCCATCTTAGCAGTGCAAATGGAGAGTATCCGGTGCTGCTTGACCATTGTATGTATTTGCTGGTTTTTTTCTTTGGTGCTCGACAGTGCATTGAGTCTTGAACTAGTTTGTCTGGTAAAGAAGGAACCGTTCTGGTTTCACGACGAGAGGGGCAGAGTTGTCATGAAGAACAAATAAGGCTTTTAAAATCCTTCTAGCTTCAAAGAGTAGGGTAGAGCGAGATTAGTTCTTCATAGTTTTGTGTGAGTGAAAGCTTCTTACCAGATAGTCTGGAACCCAGACCAGCACTTTTATGGACTGAATCTCACTATGGGCCGGTTGTCCAGTAGTTTGTTGTCCCTGCCCAACAACAACCTACAAGGCCCCTGGAGCAGTCTATACTCCTCAATTTGGGCCTCTTGTGACATGACATAACAGATGGGTCTGGATGCCACCTTTATGGTGCTGATCAATGTTTGGTTCTCTGAGAACAGCCAGGTTCTCAGGGAGAAGACCTCATTATCGCCTCTGGTGGTCACCTGGTGGTTATTTCATCATCATATTTGGAGGGGACAAACGCTCGCCTGAGATGCCCTGGTCCTGCTCAGTTCTGCCTCATCTGAACTGTAGTGATGCCCAAAATCATGTATTCAGCACAGCCTACTCACGTCTCGACCTATAACTATACCTGGGCTAATGAACGAGCAGCATTGGAGTCTAGATACTAAGTCCACCTTAATTTAAAACAAACTGTCTGCAATGAGATACAGCAAGGAAAGTTTGTCCTTGCGGAACTTGTTGACCATGTTGGGGCTGTCATTGTGGAGCCTACATATTGGTGCTAGCATGATGAGGCTAGCATGTTGGAGCTACATGGTAGAGGTAGCATGATGGAGCTAGTATATTGGAGCTTGCACATCACGGAGATTGCATGGGTAGAGCGAACATGTTTGAGCTAGCACTGTGCAGTTAGCACAGTTCGGGGGTTCCTATTCAGACACCAAAACTTTCTTGAGATATCTCTTAAACACTGCACCTCTGCACCTGTACCTCTGTATGCTGCATATGTTGACCGACCGAAATTTTGCCGAGTGTTGCTTTTATCACAACATATAACGCTTGACTAAGGCTTGATTACATTATTATTATTATAGCAATTTTAGCGGAAAAGGATCTCGTTTTGTCTTATCCAAACTCAAATGTCAAGCCAACTTTATTTTGTTGTCCTATTTAAAATGTTCTATAAATATATGGTAAAAATGAAAAAAGACAAAAAAAATCTATATATGAAAATAAAATATTTGATGCTGTATTTATTGAGCGTGCTTTGAAATGGGTGGAATCTCTTTGGTGAGCAGGAGGGGCATGTATTAACCCCGCTGCTTTCTTCATGATGCCTTAATGATGGCAAGCACACTGATACCAAGGAGGTGCAGACCATGCATTGACCAGACTAAAGACTAATAGGAAAACAAGAAGAGACTGGACCAGATCAGACTAATCAAAAACTAGACCAGAGAGAATTGACTAGACTAGGCTAGATCAGAATATGCTATAATATACCAGGCCAGAGGAAGTTCTCAAGAAGGTGATGGTGCCAAACCCATTGAGTCACGGTTCTGTCTGTATTTAGTGATTAGACGCTTTATCCAAAGCGATACATGCATGTTTTTGCTACATGTCATTAAGGAGCAGGTAGGGGCTAGGGGGTTATCTAGCTCAAGGGTGACTACAGATAAGAGTGCACATTGGGGGATTGAACCCTGATTCTTTCGGCCAGGAGTTGTACACGCGCACCACTAGATCATCCTCTCTTCAACGTTTACATTCCAGGAGCCACTGTGAACCCAATGCCGCTCCAGAGATTAGCTTTCTGATATTCGAACGACGACCTTTGTACCTTTTCCCCTTAATCCCTTTTCAATGTTGCAAAGACTCTGTTACCCAGAATGCCTCTGTTGTTCTCTCTTTTAGGTTGTCGGGTTGCCTTTTGCTTTGTGTCATTCTCAAGTGCTTTCTTCACTGAAACTTGCAATAAAAGCTTTGCTGTCTAGTACGTTTCTGTGTGATGTAAAGACAATTCCAATACAATATGTGTTTTTAAATCAAGTTCAACTAAAAATATTTTGTTTTTCTCATTATAACATAGGCGTGCATTTTTCAGTGTTCATGTAGTCCCATGAAAATAAGCATTCTGTTTTTTTACCTGAAAAGGTCTGCATCCACTCTTCCACTGAGCCCGCCCTTAAAACTAAATTGAAAACAAATGTACAATCATAATCATCTTACTTGTACCTAATGCCGATCGTTAAACTGACTATATATTGTATACAATGTATCAAGGAGGTTGTCACTTGAAACTTGGCTACACGATTCTGTCAAAGTACAGGCAACTGTAGGTCCTATTGCTCCTGTAGGCCTATTGTAGGATCTGAAACCTGATCACCATTCAAGTTTCTTAATCCAACACTAAGAAATGTCTGCCTGTGTACTGAACCAGAACCAGTTTCCCTGATCACCAGATGGGGGCACACATCGCTAAAGTGTTTTTTTTCCGATGGTGCTCAATAAGTTATACCAGGCCTATTAGCTTTTGATGAAATAGCAGGGGGGGGGGGGAGGTGTGTGCATTTGTTAAAGGGGTAGTTCAGAATTTTGGACATAGGACCTAATTTACAAGTGAGTACACAAACAATAAATAAATGATAAATAATCTCCGTCTCCAATAATGTAATTTATCATTGGAGACGTTTTCAGCTAATTTAATTCAGTCCTTGTTGGAGAGTTCGCTGGTGCTAGGCTAGAGCAAGTCAACGTGTTGGCCTGCCAATAAAAACAGTATTAGTCACAAGCCGGTAAACCAGAGGCAAATAAATTACAACACTAATCGATGTAAATTCTGTGTTGATAGAATGTAAGAAATAAAACCAACCTCGCATGGCATTGCATTTTGAGGGACTTTTGAGTGTCTCAGTAGCAGCAACGTTATACTTCCCGGTAGAAGGCTACGGCAAGGCAGACTGATATTAGCTAGGTTACCATGGTAGAATTCTGCGGCTGCTGAGAAACTAGACATGCAAACTGATGATTCATACGGTGCAAAATTAGTTTTATTTCTTACATTATCCTATCAACAGACATTTACATTGATAGCCTGGCGTTATAATTCATTAACCTCGGGTATACAGTGGAGTGGGTAAGATTGTTTTTATTGGCAGGCTAGCACTTACCATTGACTTGTGCTAGCCTAGCACCAGCAAACTGCAACTAGAAGACTGAATGAAATTGATTGAAACGTCTCCAATGATGAATAACAATAAGACCAGTGTGTTATTGTGTTATTAAATTAAGACCAGAGGTCAATGGACGGTGGGGGTTTCAGGGTCTACAGAAAGTGAGGTCATTATGAAATGTTATGGTTTCAGCTTCCCTACAGGACGTGCAGAGCTGTGGATCTTCACTTCCCCTGGCCTTCCAAACCTCATCACTTTTACTGACCATAATGCTGTTCTCTTTTGAGAACTTGATGCACTGAGCTTGCTCATGGTGGACATTTTTATTTCAGTTTATGTTTGATACTGATGTCCCTGTTTTTGTTCATTAATGAATGAATGTGCCCTATTGGATTATTTTATGCATAATCAACATTTTGGTAAAGGTGAGGTTAAAGCTGGAAGTTCTCCTGCCCCACCCTCCGCAAGGGGGCAACTCAAGTAGTTTTATTCTTCCGTCCGTCTGTTTTGCCTTCTGCAGGGCCACTCGCTTTTATAGCCACTTACTTTCTCCAAGAGAAGATTTCAGAATAGCAGCGCAGAGCAGATCTGATCTCTGGCTATGAGTCCCTGAGGTGGCAGGGTGACAGATGGTTACTGTTCCTGTCGTACCCCCTGTCCTCAACATGAACTCTCTTCTTTACTGCTTCCTGTCTGTCGCTCAACTCTCTCCACAGCCAGGATCCATTCAGCGTCTGTCAAGTCGGACAACCACCAGGAAAGTCAGGATACGGTTATCTAACTGTTATCTGTAACACTTGCGATTAGGAACGTGTCAAGGAGGGAATAGGAAACAATGGGCTTGGAGAGGATTTCGAAAATATGGACTTGTTTTTCTTTTTAGGGCATCCCACTAAGCTGAAACACAGCAAGGCTTTATTCTATCTCCCAGTAGTCCCAAACCATGTAAAATAACACATTAGCAAAGGTAGTATTAAGTGCAATAAAGGCTAAGTTGTGTATGTATTTGTGATGTATGAAAAATATACAGTATATCAAAAGTAATATGTCGAACGTTACATTCCGTCAACACTTCATTGTTCCAGAGCACTGAATGGGCCGGAAGTCCCGCCCAAGTGGTCACGGTCAATTCCGGTATAGATGTGTGACTCTAGATGTTGTCCAGCAAGTTGTGATGACATTCAGCTCTGCTGCGGAGTATCCGCCGTCTCCTGCAAGAATACCAAAAAAAGTCAAAAACTAGTCACCATTAACCCATTACTACTATTATAACTAGTAACCATAATCAATAGCCATAATAACCAGTACCGTACCACCACAGCAGAGTGGCCAGCCCCGTAGCCAGGAGCAGCAGTAGAACCATACACACCACCACTAACGTGAGATCCTTAGACCCCGAGGCCTCGCAAGGAGCTGCAACAACAGGATTTAAAAAAATTACGACGGGAATAAACATGACAGTTAAACACCTCAAGTGATCCCTAAATTATTGAGATATCAATAAGAGGAGGTCAACGAGAACGAGACTTATCTTTTTAACCTGTGGGTTTATATAGTGTTCCTTGTGAGTAGCCTAGCGTGCTTACCTGCTGTGTAAGTCGCCGAGCTGTAGCCTAGCTTGTTGCTAACAATGCAGGTGAAGTGTCCACAGAGCGATGGGTGGCTAGCCACTAGCGTCTTGCCGTCGGGGGAGACGCGGCCGATGGCGGCGGTGATGGCGGCTCTCTCGTGGAGCCAGCTGAAGACGGGATCAGTGCCCCACGCCTCGGTGCAGAGCAGCAATGACGCGGAGATGTTGACGCCCACTGAGACGTGATGCACCGGCTCTGTAGGACACACCGATATAGGGGTAAGGACATGCCCGTGTAACAAGGACATACCCACACAAGAGGACAAGCCCACATAAAGAGGACACGCCCACATAGGGAGAAGACACGCCCACAGGATGATGATGCACCAACAAAAGAAACAGTATGAGAGACAGTCCTGCTGTACTGTAAATAGTATGAGAGACAGTCCTGCTGTACTGTAAACAGTATGAGAGACAGTCCTGCTGTACTGTAAACAGTATGAGAGACAGTCCAGCTGTATTGTAACCAGTATGATAGACAGTCCTGCTGTACTGTAAACAGTATGAGAGACAGTCCTGCTGTACTGTAAACAGTATGAGACAGTCCTGCTGTATTGTAAACAGTATGAGAGATGGTCCTTTATTCCAGACATTTTTTTTAGGTAATCCTACTGAATTCTCAACAGTATCACAGGTAGTCCTACCATATTCGCGGACGACACAGTAGGCCCTGGTGGACACTCCGTTCTGGTCCAACACCGTCAGCGAGTAAATTCCTCCGTCGCCTACACTGAACGAGTCAACCCTCAACGACGTAGACTGCGAATCGAGGGTCATGTGACCAGGGCATGGCACACCCCCCAGGTCACAGGAGGCCAGCACCTCCCTAGCATCCCCCGTCTCCGGCTGCCACTCCCAGGTTACCATAGTAACCGCCTCCAGGGGGCCGTAGTCGATGCGGGCACGGAGGACCAGACTGGAGCCCCTGATCACGTGGGAGGGGTCCGGGTTCAGGATGACAACAGACATACAGTTGGCCCCGCACACTGCCCAGTACACACACACACATATGAGCTGTAACACAACTTAACACGCAATTGCATATTCAAACATCACTACACAAACAACAAATGCAGGGTGTGACTTCGCTAGTAGTTGGGACAGCAATTGTGTTTGGTCGAGTAGAAACTTTTTGTCATTTTATTTGTTGTCAACATTATGAAAGATTTTTTTTCTATTAATTTCCTTTTGAATGCATAATGTATAACAACAACAAATGTGTGTGTGTGTGTGTGTGTGTGTGTGCGCGCGCGCGCATGTGCGTGTATTACCTAGTAGGAGAATTATAGCTGCGGCCTGCAGATCCATCGGTCCTGTTAATGAGAGATTTGATCACAACTGGAATGTCTCGCTCTCTCGCGCGCGCTCTGTCGCTCGCTCTCTTTCTCTCACACACACTCCCCCACTGTCTCGCTCTGCATATCCTTTCCCATGAGGTTCCTTGTTCTCTTGCTCACCCTTCTCAAGTTCTCCCTCTCGGTTTCTCCCCCCCCCATTCTCTATATGCCCCTCTCTCTCTATCCTCTCGTCAAAGTGAAGTAAACGCCTTATAAAACCCATTTCGAAGTACCAACGCAAAACTGTACATGTCAGAAAACAACCCGTAAAATTACTTATTCGACCTAAATACCGTCACGTTTATTTCAAGCCGTCCCGACACAAAAAAGCATACCTTCTCCTTTACCAGACGATGGAGAGACGCGAGGAAACTCAGAGAGCGGGAGAGACAGAGAGCACTAAGTATATATCTAAGTATATATTTTCTGTTTTCTGCACTGCAACTAATGCTAACAGGGTCTCTAGCGATATATACTGGACTAGCACTACAGGCACACCGTCTCTCTTACTGCGTTAAACGGATTCTCCCTGAGAGTCCAAACCTAAAGGCGTCGCCTATTTAATGGTACGTCCCAACCCCTTTCTGTACTGTAGGCCTACTGTAGGACTGCCTACAGCCTGACCCTGTACAGTCCCACCTACTGTACAGTAGGTGGGACTGTGTGTGTATGTGTGCGTGTGTGTGTGTGTGTATCTCTCTCCCTCTCTCCGTATGAATCACGTCCACCGTATTTTCTATGGTGAGAACCTCACTAGATAAGTACACAATCAAGCAGCATAATACTGCATTATTTGAAGAGGAAACAGTAAACAATGACAGGCTTCCAGCGGTATGAAAGTCTTTGTACGGCAAGTCTAAACGTCCATTCTCCTACGGATAAATAATTGTTGTGTTCCAGGCATAACTCGCAGATTTTATATAGTATATAGCGAGGATTAGCCTGTCTGTATTTTATCTAGATGTTATCATTTTGGGGCCGTATAATGAGAAAGCCTTTATTTGTTCGAAATTTTTTTAAACTTTCTATCCTGAATATAAACAGTAAAGAGTCGCAGCACGAACACGTTTTAGTTGTTCCACCTTATGGGATGTGTCCGGTTCCATATGCAACCAGCAGGTGGCAGTTAAATACCAGACAGTAAAACAATAACATGTAGTTCTTTCCAACAAAGGTCATCAAAGTTCAAATAAAACAATCACGGTACAATTTCAAGAATAACAGCAACACTTTCTTTCATAGCTTTTGGATTATACGTTTTTTTTAAAGGTCCATATGAGGAGCAGTCCACATTCTGCAGTGTAAATAAACGACCGGCCCCTTTAAGAGACAGGTGCGACAGGTACGGTCGGGGAAAGAGGAAGTAGAATAAAACCAAACAAGACGGACACAATGTCTTATCAAATCCCGCACTTTTAAATATGACGGCTGTTAAAGGAGTATTTGGTACGTATACATTGAATAACAGACCCTTTCGACAGAGGTGTCCTCGTAGGATTTTCGTCACTTCAAAAAATCAAAGTCCACGATCATGCTGCCTGAAAAGGCTATATTATTAACTATGAATACTTATTAAAGACATTGACCTACTATTTGTGTGTGATAGTCCAGGTGGGCTTATTTTCTGTACAATAGTAAATCTTTAACGTGGTTCATCCTCAGGTCGCCCGGACTGAAGAGATGAACCCTCTGCTCCTCGTTTCTCTTACAGGTGAAATATTAATAATCATCATCATCATCCTCGCTGCATTTGAATCATTTTTACAGTAAAAAAATAAATTAAGTGTTAAAACAAAAATATTATAACAGCCGTCGTTTGCCCACGTCATCTGGTTCTGAAATGTAAAGCATGACTTTTGTACGAGACTATAACCAGTTGAGCCACTTTTCCACGCATAGACTTAAGTATTTTTGGGCTTACCTCAGAGTCAAGAATGTCAAGAAGGTGATAGATAATCGGAGATAACGCTATTTTTCTACTGACACCAACACGGATGTGTTTGATGGCAATAGATAAGGGTCGTGACTTGGGAGAACAATTCGTCTGAACGGCTGCTGTAACTCCGCTCCGCGATGCCAACCTCGTAAAACAAATTGCCCAACCCATCAAGGACGTATCGATTGGCTATTTCATCGGCATTGTTTTATGGTCCTATGAAGTCCCCCCCCCCCCCTACCCCCATCCCCATATTTATGATAGTCTCGTGGTTAAGGTGTAGGACTCCCAGTTAATGTGTCTCGGTTGGAACCCCATCTCCACAGTCTACCCCTAGGCCGCCCTGGGCAAGATGTCTAACCACTACCTTACTGAAGTTTATCCCATAGTTTCCATGCTTGTAAATGTAAAGCTGTCCTCTCTTTAGTCCTAGTGCGGTTCTGTCTGTCCCAAGAGCCGGTCACCATCGAGTTTCAGACCGACCCAGTTCTGGTCCAGACCGGTACGGACATCCTCTTCACCATCATCAACCTGCCAGACGTCCTGGTGGTGACATGGGATTACCCCGGGGGCAGCACCCCGCTTGCGGTGTGGTCAGGGACAGGGTCAGTCAACACGCCCCCCGAGTACCTGGGCCGGGTCTCCGTCACCCGCAACCAACTCCGGATCAGCAACGCTCAGCTGTCTGACGCCGGGAGCTACACAGTCACGGTCAGCCCTGTCATCGCCACGGGCCTTGCCTCCAACTCCAGAAACATCCAGGCCCAGGTGTTTGGTAAGGAGGCATGGCTTAGGGGTCAGATTATGGCGGGAAGTAAATTGCGTTCAGTTATATTAATATTAATTATGTTGTCGTAATGCCATGCAGTTTATTCGTTGTGGACCGCATTGTACCTTTTGGTGGCCGGTGCTGGTAGTGAATGTTAAGCTACACCAGATGTTCTGGTCTTGGAGCCAACTCTGGATTGCTCCCTGAGGATCTCCTCACAGTAGACGACTAAGAGGAACCATGTTGTTAATGTACCTTCAGGGAAATATGCTGCCTTGCTCGGTCCCGCTTTGGGTCTTGTGGGTCGTCAAGGACAAATATGAAATATTTATGAATATTTTGAGTTATACTGAAAAATGCAATTTTTGCCGACCCAGGTCCCTGGATAGCACAGCCGTTGTTCAGTGGTTATTCAGGATGTTAGCATGTGTTGTCTAATGGGGTTCTTCATGTTGGGGTCCAGAGCATGTTACGGTACGGTATTCTGGCCCGTTCCATGTTTGGCTATGTGACATGTTTGAGGTCCTTTCCTCGAAAAAAATAAATAATTCACAACAACTCAACAACAGAATCCACATTCGAGCTGTCCCCTAATCTCTGCACCGTGCTAATGTAACAAAGTAATCAGTCACTCAGGATTCATTTAGATGATGGCGGTGTTTAAGTTGAGAAAAGTAGTCGATAGCAATAAAGATAGGACTTTATTAATACAGTTAATTAAGTTCCTCATCTTATCTCATCTGTCTCGCGACATGTCCGCTAAATGCAGATGAGTAGTGGATGCTAATAAAGTACACTCTTTCGATCTCATCCTGTCTCCCATCTCAGTGCCGGTGTCGGGGGTGAGTCTGACGGTGCCCCCGGTGGCCGTGGAGGGACGCAACATCTCTCTCACCTGCTCGTTTGCCACGGGGACGGAGGTGGCGGTGGCCTGGGGCTTTGCTGGCGCAGCCATCACCTCGGGCGGCCGGATCACAATCTCGGGAGGGTCGCTGGTCATCGACCCAGGTCGCCGCGCGGATGCCGGGCAGTACACCTGTACCGCGAGCAACCCTGTAAGCGCCCGCAGCGCCACACAGACCCTGACTGTCTTCTGTGAGTACTGAGCCGTTATTCTACGGTACTGTAAATACTATTGGAACACTACAGCACTGTATTCACGTGTGCTACGCGTTAAGCGTTATTCTACCGTGCTGTAGTTAGGTGAACAGTGATTGGGAGTCATGCTTCAGTCATGTACTTTTGTTATATACAGTTAACAGTGCTGAAGTAGGAGCATGCACTATTGTAACTGTTAAACTACATTACTGAATTGTGTGTGTGTGTGTGTGTGCGTGTGCGTGTGCGTGTGCGTGTGAAGATGGCCCAGACACCCCAGTGCTAACCAAGGACCGTCCAGTGGAATGTGTCGGCGGGGGTGATGCTGTGCTGGGGCAGACCGTCACCCTCACCTGCGTGTCAGAGTCCCTCCCCCCTGCCCTGTTTTCATGGCAACTAGACGGGCAACCCGTGGCCGCCGTCCAACCAGACAGCGGCGTGCTGGGGGTGCAGGTGGTCTCGGCCAATCAGAGCGGACGCTACACCTGCCTGGCACGGAATGCCATCACGGAGGGGACGTCGGAGCAGTCGACGGAAGTGGCAGTCGTGCGTGAGTTACGACCTCTGCGTGACCTCTGGGAGAGATGGATTGTTGATCCCCGTCATGTCGCCCCTTAAGATTGATCTGCGGAGGAGGTGCTGGGAGTCAAAGTCCTTTAGCCAATTTACTACTTCACCCCCGCTCTATCATTTGATCCTTCTATTTTTAGAATCCATTCTCGTTTTGTCATTCTCTCCCGCACTCTCGATTTAATTCCGTATTCTTTCAGCAGGACTTATTCGAGATACAATCTGATAGCATGATGATGATGATGAAGCATTTAAACAAAGCAATACATTATGATTCTCCCCCTCCCCCCGCATCAGAGACGTGTCTGAGTGGGGGCGAGGTGGCAGGAATTGTGATTGGCTCTCTGGCAGCGCTGCTCCTGATCATCCTGCTCATCCTGCTGTTGTGGTTCTGCTGTAGGGGTGAGACACTCACTCACTCACTCACTCACTCACTCACTCTCTCAGTGAGAGTAAGTGAGTCTTGGGTTGGTTCTAGGGCAACTTTATTCACTCAGTGCAGTTGGTTGGTTCAGGGTGAAGAGTGAGCGAATAAGGGATAGCGGCAAGTATCTGTTAGCTTAATACTATGCTATTCTTTTGCATTCCATATACTATGTTAGTTACTATACCATACACACTATATTGTGAGTACTATACCACTGCTGCTGTCTCTCCTCTCTCAGCTAAGAGGCAGGAAGAAGCCACGACGGCTCAGACCAACGGATTCTCCCCCCGGCCAGTTGTAAGATATTCAGTTGACTTGTTCTGTTGGTCTCCATGTTGGTCTCCATGTTGTCCATGTGATGGGGCTAAAGAGCTGCTCACGAGTAACCGCCCCCTCATTCCCTCCCTCTCTGTGTTCTTTTTATGAAGCCCCCAGCTCCTCTGGTCCTGGGTTCTGACCCCCCTCTCCACGAGCCCGGACACCACTACAACGCCCCCCAGCAGTACAACCACCCCCCGGAGAACAACACCATCCTCCCCAGGGACAGGCTCCGGAACCTCCTCCCGCCTCCGTACCGCCATCAAAACGGCAACGCACGACTCCTATCCACCGCTGCCGACCCCCACCCCGACGGCGTACACAACCCCAGCTTCTCTCAGAACCCCAACATCCGGGTCCAGGGGGCCACGCGGGACGGCTCCCAGCCCGCGACCGTCCAGGTCAACCTCGGCGCCCAGCCGGGGGTCGCCGCGGGACCGCCCCCCATAATGCACTTCAACCTCAACTCCTACCCCCCCGGCGCCCAGCAGATCCCCCTCCAGACCCTGCCGGGTCCCGAGACGAGCCGAACCCCACTGGGTGACACCCGGCGGTCCCGCGACGACCTCGGAACAAGGCAACGCTCCGACCCCGAGCGCCGAGTGTTCGGTCGCGAGGTTGCGGGCGGGCGGTCCCTGGTTCCTACCGGATACTCCCACGGGAGAAGTCCCAGGGCCGACAGCCACGCCTCCCAACGGCCCCGCAACGACCGCGACGGCAACACACACCCCTCCCACAGACACGCCGACCCGAACACCGAGCGGCGGGGGCCCGACGGCAGGGCTCGGGAAGGCGGCCAAACGAGCACCCACTCCCAGGGCCAAGCCCCCTGGGACCTCCTGCGGGGAACGCCGGCATACCCCAACGACCCCGCCCCGGCGTCCGATGGCTCAAACTACACGACCCAGGATCCCCGGCTGCCTCGGACTATGGCCTCCGCACCTCAAAGGGTCGACCCCGAGGGCCGGGGTAGACAGGAAGTGCCGCCAGACACCAGGCAGGCGCGGCCACGCCCCCACCTCTCGCACGACGCCCCTCGCCACGGTCCCCGGGAGATCGTCACGGAGGCCGCCACCGGGCCGCGAGGTCACCTGCCCCAGCAGCGACCGGTCGCAGCGCGGAGCCCTGATACAAGAGCGATGGCTGACCCCAACCACCTCCTCCAGAGCTCACCATTTCAGACCCAACCATCCCAGCCCTTCGAAAAACCATCCCAGCCCTTCCAACAACCATCCCAGCCCTTCCAACAACCATCCCAGCCCCTCCCCCAACAAACCCAGCCCCTCCCCCAACAAACCCAGCTCCTCCCCCAAAAGTTGGTTGCTCCACCCACCACCCACCATCACCAAGGCAAACCCTCCCCCGGGCCCAACAGGATGCCACTGACCCAGGCAGCACTCCAGACCCACACCGAGCGCTCCAGGACTTTCGAAAACCGGAACCAGCAGACCCAGGCCGCCCTGCTGCGGCCTCCCACCCCTCCCCAGGTCATCCCCCTGGCTGACTTCCAGGCCCTCCCCAGGGAGCGCACCCAGGACCGCTCCCCAGGCAGACCGGCTCCCAACCTGCCAGCCGGCCAGCGCCTCCACTTGCACACGCACCATCACAGAAACACGGGTCACACGCCCCACGCCCACCGTGCCAACGGGCATCAAGCTCACCATGGCAACCCCCAGCAGGTCAGCATCACTTAAGTGCAAGTCTTCTCTCCTCTGTGTTCTCTCCAGCGTCCTTTGTTATGGGTGGTGATGGTGGTGGGAGATGTGGATGGTGATGAGGGTGGTGGTGGTGGTGGTGGTGGTTTTTGTGATGGTGATTATGGTGGTGGTGATGTTGATAGTGATGGTGATTATGGTGGTGATGGTTTTTGTGATGGTGATTAGGGTGGTGATGGTGATTATGGTGGTGATGGTTTTTGTGATGGTGATTAGGGTGGTGATGGTGATTATGGTGGTGGTGATAGTGATTATGGTGGTGATGGTTTTTGTGATGGTGATTATGGTGGTGCTGCTAAAGTAGAATTTTTACACTAAATCTCCCTTAACGTCTTTCTTGTGTTTGGCCAGAACCAGACTCGCAGGGGGAGGCCCTACTGATGAGCGGTTCCCCTGTGTACAGCAACAGTACTCAAGGGGCCTGTATCTCCAGTGGCCCGGGGGATGAGTATTAATACTCAACAGTAGGAGGCGTTGTAATGCAGGATTGGAACACCTGGGCAAGGGTCGTTCCTGGGCTTTTCCACCAGGAGCGACGACGTACTACATGACATCACAGAGGACAGGCCTCTTCAACGCATGGTTACTACACATGCTGGAGGACATGGTGACAGGAGTTAGTGCTATCACCTATTTATCTGAAGGTCCGCGTTTACGGGGCTTTGGCTGAGGGGCCCCCGGGAGGGGCCAACTGTAAATGCTTGCTAACAAATCCCTTTTTACGGCTCGTAAACCATGAGGAAATCAAAGCGGGGGGAGGGGGGGGGGGGGTGGTCAACAGCTCCGCGTCCTCCTGGAAAATATGGAACATTAAGGATGTAAGGATTTCTTTGGGGATTTCTTTTATTCTACTGCTGTTTTTATGTAACTGTTTACGCTCA
>JAOPJJ010000122.1:2027529-2038206 GCA_027122795.1 Enchelyopus cimbrius
CAAACCTATGATGGCATCATGCCTTCAGTGTACATATTGTATATAGTTCTCTACAAACCATGGTGGCATCATGCCTTTGTAACACCCTGAAAAGGGGAAAAGTTAATAACGACACTCGACACACGTTGCTCTCTCTGTCGTGCCGTCGACAAGAATTGTATTAAAGTTTCCAAAGTATTTACATGTACAATGTTCTTGTAAAGAAATGTTCTTGTAAACCATTAATACAAATTTTCATACCTGAAAAGGGGAAAAGTTAATAACGACACTCGACACACATTGCTCTCTCTGTCGTGCCGTCGACAAGAATGAGGCATCGTGGCCGAGAGCTTCCCCTTCCGGGTTGGGTAGGTGTAGCTAACCAATCAAAAGGTACTCTTCCAGGACACGTTTTAAAGGACTTTTTAACCCTTATAGTTATTAACTATTTGAGTGAATTCTCTTTTAAACTCTCTTTAACCATGTTAATTGCTTATTGTATTTACAACATTACACTAATAGATTTCTACCATTTTAATTGCTTATTGTATTTACAATATTACAATAATAGATTCCTTATGAAATCAATCAAAATATATCTATTACACCTTCAGTGTGAATATTGTATGTAGTTCTCTGCAAACCTATGGTGGCATCATGCCTTCAGTGTGTCTTGAACAACCACACATAAAAAGGTTGCACATGTTATATTGATATTTTATCATATTTGTCTAAATGCATACTTGACTGTAGATACATTTATGAGTGAAGTTACACACTCTCTCTCTCTCAAAACACGACAGACGCAGAGAGAGAATGTTAACTTGTATGTTATGTATGATGTTGTGTATGATTCCCAATTTCAGTTGATGTATTTGCAATTTAAATCTTGCTGAATTCTACAATGCAAATAAATTAAGTTAAAACGTAGTTCCCTGGCACTATTCGTCTTTGTAAGAACATTTTCTATTTCTAACCTCTTTATTATTTTGTCAGAATGCACCAGAATGCTTTGTTTGTATGTGAAAATCACAAAACATCTTATGGGGGAGGATGCCCCCAAACCCCCTACAGGGTTTAGCTCCCCCTAAAATAAAATTCACCAGCCGCCGCTGCACAACACACAAACCTCAAATGTGTTCAAACTATTTCACTAACTTAAATTATCTACTATAAACACTAACAGTGCAAGTCTTACATTGCATTGATATGTTTATGCTCCAATTGCATATTTCAACAGAGCTGTCGCGTTTTCGTCGAGCCACGAAGTGGCAGCAGTAGTAGTAGCACATTAGTCATTGTTTTTAGCAACTAGGCTATTTAGCAAACCAGCTCGAAAACAAAACTGTACATTGTATTGCGCGCGCACAGCAAGACCGTGCAATGCATCGATTGGTGACAGAATTAAAGCAGCAATGTAATCGAGTGTGCAAGAGCATTATATATCGACATTAAAGACACCAACATGGAACAAATACAAAGAAAATACATCTCAACTATTGTTAACTACGGGCGCGGCCATCTTTGTTCGTCGAGAGTCATAAAAATGGATGCCAACTCGGGGTACTATCAGAGCCCGTCTACGATTAGACATTCTCTGGTACTATTCAGATGTCCAAGTGGGAACTCGTATTTCCCAGATAAAAGATCAACTCTGTTAATTAAATTGAAAAATCCTTTATCAGTCCCGCAAACGGGGACATTTTAGAAATTGAATATAACAACTAGGGGGGGTTGTGTAAATGAAGTCGTCAAAACCCTGTGTTGGTTCCGTGTGCTGTCAGGCCTGATGCTATCTCTCCCCTGAACTGCGTGATTGATCTGTGATTGTGGTTTCTCGAGGAAGCGCTTTGCATACACAGCAGGGCATGTCTGACAAACGGCCTGGCGGCCAGATGGGCCCCCAGAACCCTCGACCGGCCCGGATGAACACAGTTGGCGTTTTTTTTAAAGGGCCCCCACGAGAGGCGTCCTGCGCACATATAACTCATCGTGTGTCCCTTCCCCGTCCCCTGCATGCTTCTCCCCCCGGTCACTCTCTCTCTCTCTCTCTCTCTCTTTCTCTCTCTCTGGGCGTTGCTCTGAAGCTATAATGAGAAACAAAAGAGACCCGGCCCGAACAAAATTATACATATTGATCCAGCGCCTGCCGCTCATTATTGTTTATCAAGGGGGCAAACGATGGACTGATGGGCCGACTTATGAGTGGATGGGGACAGGGAGGGGGGGGTGGGGTTTAGCATAGGGACCAGAGGTGGCCTCACACCCTCTCTGCCGTCCCTTCCACTGGGGACAAATTGGTAAACAATACAGGGCCAGAGGTCCAATTAGCCTTTGACCCCCAGAGCTGACACACACACACACACACACAGACAGACACACATACACACCCACACACCCCTGCCTTCTGTTGGGCATTGCCCCCCCCCCCACTACCAATAGATGCTAGCGTCCTACCTTATGCTAATGAGCAAACCTTGAGCGCCGGCCGGGGCCCCCCTCAGGCCTGACCTGTTTAAAGGGGCTGCGTGTCTGTGTGCTCTTTCAGTTTTCTGGGCCATTAAGTCTTAGCGCCGGCCCTAATGATGAGCCAGACGCCTGTGTCATCGACGTCCGTCTTCCAGAGGGTCTGTCCCAGTCATGTCACAGGCTAACCCAGGGGAGGCTGCTCCCCCCAGCTACCCCTCTGTGCTCCCAGCAGATCGGGGGGTTCGCTCTCAGAGTTTAATGCCATATACGGTGACATGACATTCTCTTACCAGGGGTGCAGATCCAATGTCAGGATTTGGGGAAACAAAAGTATTTTTTTGGCAGGGGGGGCACAAAGTTGATTTTGGGGGGGAACACAAAAGTGTTTTTCTTTAATTCTAGTGGAGGACACAAGAGATGGAATGTGGAGTCAGACATATATTTGTCAAACATTATTTGTTCCACCATTTCAATCATTCATTTTTAGATATGTAAGATGTGAAGAATGTGAAGTCTGAAAATAAATTTTTTAAATTTTGAATAATTTCTGGTATTTTTATCGGGGGGACAATTCATACAATTCAAAAAAATGGTCCCCGTCCCCCCCGAGATCTGCACCCATCACTCTAACGTGTTTCTGCAAAGCATTGAAAGAGGACATTTTTGGGTGTATTTATTGATATTATTATTATTATTGTGGATTGGACTTTTTTGAATTGCGGTAGTCATGACGTTGTAGTGTGCATGAGAGTTCAGGTTATCATCCGCAGACCACCAGTGCGCACGACTCTGAGTGATTGTGTTGCCATGCCAGTGTGTTTATTGAAGTGTGCGTTATTGGCCCTCATGGCCCTCGTGGAGTGCAGGGCGGATGAGTAGGGAGAGAGAGAGAGCGAGAGCGAGGGACATCTTATCACACCTAATCACATCTTCTCACATCTGGGACTTTATTCCCCCTTTTAGCAGTTTCAGAAATGGTTGTGCCATCGTTGCCACCCTATCCCTCCCTCCCTAACCCTCCCTCACTCACTCTCTCAGTTGGGAATAGTTGGGAAATCTTATAGTGTGCTGGGTGACAGGAGAAAGGGCAAAAGTTCACCCTGGGAAGAAAGGTCTGCGTGGACATTCCCACAACAACACGTAAAGCCTCTGCTGCTACACCTTGTGTGTGTTTTTCATCTTGAATGGACCCAACTGAGTTATTGGCTTGTATTCATACGGAGCAGTGAAAACACTTCCTTATTTGACATACACTGTCTGCGGTACGGTACAGTGGCAGACCTGAGATAAATGGTTGGTGGAATACAGGAGAGAGGACTGTGTTGTGGTGGTAACTATATATCTGGGCCGTAACCCTAGGGTCTACCTACACCCATCAGGACCTCTGTGAGGTGGGCCTGACATTGCTGTGCGTTTTGATGTTTGCGGTACTTCTCAATGTAGATTGATTATTATCAATCTATAATCAAAATATTGACTATAAGAAATCTGTTTAAGTATGGAAATGTGCAATGAACATGTCGTCATGCTGTTAAATAACTTGGATGGGCTGATAATGAACCAAAATCAAAGCAACATTTAGCATTTCAATACGTAGCAGAAAGTGTTGCCATCGTGCACATAATACACGGCACCAAACGTTTTCACTTCATTTTGCTAGTTTAGCTAGCGTTGACTCTGTTGTGTTGCACCCAGACCTTCATGTAGGTCTGCACTATCTTCACCTGTGAGGGGTCGGGTGTCATGAACAATGGACCAGTAGATGTCCTTGTTCATACAACACATATTAACACTTTTCATGGAGAAGAATACTCCCTCTCTCTAAGGTTTTTGGGATGTATTTATGTCGCACCCCTTTCTCCACCAAAATGTGTGCATATTTTTTTGCTCTGATTGTCTCTAATTATTAGCAGTATCAAGTATGCACACTTTTCATAATATAATAGCATCTTATACATCTCTTTGTATAGACATAACCGATAAAATGCTGAGATGCATTAGCAACCAGCTTTTCAAATGACTCCTAACCAGCGCTTGGAGTACAGCATGACAAATCGCCGAACAAACCCTGTGGCTATCATTTACCCTCCGAGGGGCCTAATTGAGAACACGGAAACAAGATATTTCTGCTCAAGCACATTAATCTGCATGAAGTTTTGAAAAAACAACACGAGTCAAATCCTGACGCGGAGCACGTGAACACCCCGTGTAATGATTTGACATCAGTTTTCCAGCTGATGAACAGGAGGGGGAATTAGATGGGAATTAGATGGGAATGGCCTCCCCATCGCTGACCACAAACGTGTCTCATTTAATCTATTTCGAACATTGTCCAAAACCAAGCAATCTCGTGTCATATCTAGCTGGCCTCACAACTGGCATTGAAAATCTCTCCATCACCCCCCCCCCATATACCCTGGATCAGTTGGTTGATTTGTACAACAAAGGTCTCAAATCTCTGCTCAACTCAGTTGACCCCGTTAAAACCCGGCCTGTCTCATTCCCCCACTCTGCCCCCTGGTTCTCCCCCCACCTGCGCCAGCTGAAGGCCAAAGGTCGTCAGCTGGAGCGTCTTTTCAAAAGAACTGGACTCACTGTTCATAAAGAAATGTACTATGCTCACATCCTCCACTATAAAGACGCCATTTAATCCTCCAAATCCCAATACTTTGCAGATAAAATCAGTTCTGGTGCTGGGAATACCAGTGCCCTGTTCTCAGTGGTCAACAATTCTCTCCATCCCCCTGATTTCCTTCCACTACACTTCTATTCCACTGACCACTGTAACTCCATAATGGCATTTTTCAACTCTAAAATATCCACCATGCACCAGCAACTGACCCCTGACACATCTAGTCGTCCGCCTCCCTTTGTTCCCAATCCCCCCCTCTCTGTACCTCTCTCCTGCTTTCAACTCCCCTCAGCGACTGACTTAACAAAACTCATGCAGACTTCCAAGCCATCTACATGCCAACTTGACACCCTGCCATCCTCCCTGGTTATAGCCTCCCTTCCCTCTCTATTATCCCTGATAACAGCCATTATTCATTCCTCTCTCACCTCTGGTTCCGTCCCATCCCCGCTCAAATCTGCTGCTGTTACACCCCTATTGAAAAAACCTGGTTTAGACCCCAACATTTTCAACAACCTCCACCCCATCTTCAACCTGCCATTTATCTAAAAAATTCTGGAAAAATGTGTTGCATCACAGATTCAGGCCCACAATAACCTCAATAACCTCTTTGAACAGTTCCAATCCGGTTTCCGCCCCTGTCACAGTACAGAAACAGCCCTCATAAAAATCACCAGCTTTTGATGACAGCTGACTGGACATTTATCCATTCTCATCCTCCTCGATCTGACCGCCTTTGACACCATTTCCCACCCCATCCTCCTCGACCGACTAGCCTCCATTGGTATATCCGACTCTCCCCTAGACTGGTTCCATTCATATCTCTCTTGCCGTACTCAATTCATTCAGTTAAAATCATTCTCATCCCATACCTCCCCCCTCTCCTCTGGTGTTCCCCAGGGCTCTGTCCTTGGCCCCATCCTATTCATCTACCTCCTCCCACTCGGTCACATTTTCCGTAAACATAACATACATTTTCACTGTTACGCGGACGACAGCCAACTCTATGTCTCCTCCAAACCCTCATCCACCTTCCCACCCTCTTCCCTCTGTGCCTGCCTACAGGAAATCAAATCCTGGTTCCCCTCCCACTTTCTCAAACTAAACAGTTACAAAACCGAGATAGCCCTCATTGGCTCCAAATCCACACTCACCAAGCAACCCAGTTTCACCCTCTCTATTGACAACTCCTCAGTTTCCCCCTCCCCTCAGGTCAAGAGTCTGGGTGTCGTCCTCAACAGCACCATATCATCCCATACCCATATCAACAACACCATCCGGTCCACCTACTTTCACCTTTGAAATATCAACCGCCTCCGCCCGTCGCTCACTCACAACAGCACCTCCTGGTCCACTCTCTAGTCACCTCACGCCTGGATTACTGGAACTCCCTTCTGTTTGGTCTCCCCCACAAACTCCTCCATAAATACCAACTGGTCCAAAACGCTGCTGCCCGTATTATCACCAAAACCCCTGCCATCTGCCACATCACCCCAGTCCTACACCAACTTCACTGGCTCCCTATCAAACACCATATAGAGTACAAGATCCTCCTCAATACATTCAATGCCATTCATAACCTCGCCCCCCCATATCTGTCTGACCTCATCCAAATCAACACTCCCGGTCACTCAGATCTGCCTCCTCCATCTGCCTCCATCTCCATCTGTCCACCATGGGGGCACCAGCCTTCAGCCGTTCCGCCCCTCGCCTCTGGAACAGCCTTCCCCCGGCAATAGAATTATGGACTCACCTACCACCTTTAAATCCCACCTCAAAACCCATTTATTTAGGCAGGCATACTCACTGGACTAGTTATCTGCTGCAAGCTCTGGGCCTTTTTTAAAATTTGTTTTAAGGTGTCTTTTTGATTTGTTTTCATGCTTGTACGGTGACCTTGAGTGTCCTGAAAGGTGCCATATAATTAAAATTTATTATTATTATTATTATTAATTCACAACCGGCCCCTCCCTATGTGCCCCTCCGACCCCCCACTCCCCGCCCTTATTGCAGCAGCAATGGCATCAGGGATAAATGGCGGGGCAGAGGATTGCAGAGCTACACAAACATTAGTATTAACGCTTCAGGGGCCAGCGCCAGTTTGCAGTGGGTAACAAACTGCACGGGCAGAAAGCAGTCTGGAACCAATCAGGAAGTTAATGAAGAGAAAAATTGCTCTTTCTCTTCACTCCCTCCAGAGAGTGGAATGGGAGATGGGAAAATACGGCCGGTGTTTAAGGAAAGCTTAAATGAGCCCGAGGACCAATGAAAGGCTGGGGCCGGTGTTATGACATGTGCATGTCTCTTAATTGTGGTTGATGGTGCTTCATTAAGGTGTTCACAGGGAAATTGAAATGTGTGATTATTTAATCACTTTAGTAACAAAAGAACATGCTTATGGTGAGATGTTAGCTAGCTTTGCCTATACTATCAAATCAAACTGTTACTATATTTATAATGTGCGCACAGTGGTTAACAAGAGAATGAACACAAACAAATTGAGTTTAAAATGACAATACATATCTGGAGGCACATTCTGGAGGTAGATGCATAAATGAATGCTTGGCTGTGCCAGATGTGATGTTATGATCCAAGATGTCAGCCACATCTGTATTATTATCACCATAGACTGTACCTCTACTATCGTACATCTACTACAGTACCTCGACATTACGTTGTTCCTCCATTTTGCCCTCCGGCCCCTGAAGTTGTTTCTTCCGTTACTGTCTGTGCAGTCGCATTCGGTTTCCCAGTGGTCAGCTATCCTTTGGAACAGCAGCAGTGAGTCCAACATTACACTGAGCAGGGTCTTTCTGTATGGATCGATTTACTGCTGGTGGGTCTGTAGGGCCAAGAGAACTACAGTAGTGTCTAGTGCTAGCCATCGCTGCTGTGTTTGTCCGATGATATGGAACATTTTAAGTTGAAAAATAAAATGAAATGGCAGTTGGTGTGTCACTGTGTCAGTTACTATTGAAAACTGTTACCATTTTGTGGTTTACTGTTGTCAGCACTTCCAAGAACAACAGGCTTTTAAATGTTATGGCTGTATATTGTAAGCAGAACACTCAATTGGCATATTTCTGTTTACGACAATAACATTTTTTTCTCTCCTTATGGCTGTAGCATGTGTTGTGCTGTGTATAATTTGACAGTGAGTGATATATGTTGTAGCTTTTGGCAAACATTCTGAGATCAAATCATTATTTTTCCACACAAGTGTCTCTGTGGGAAAGGATGACAGCAATAGGGAATATTTTTGCTTGGTGCAGTTTTTACAGTGCATTTACGAGATGCAAATCAGATAAACGGGCACCCGTTAACCACAGTCTATAATGTGGGCGTAAAGTGTCTTCAGGAGGTTTTATTTGGTCTTTCCCAGCATGGCACCAGTATGTCAGGGCTGTGTATGTGTCCATGTGCATTCTCCAGGTGGTGGTGGTGTTGGTCATGACTCCTCCATGGCCTGTCTCTCCATCAGCTCCCTGGTCTCCTCCGGGGGCAAGGTGGAGTGTAATGTGGCAGGCGAGATGGCTAACTTCTCTGTGGACGCCATCGCCCAGGGCGGAGCCAAGTGAAGCCCCTTTTGTTGCGGTGCAAACAGAAAGGGACGGTATAGTTTGTTTGGAAGTTGGTTTTGTTTTGGTGACTTTTTATAATACAGTATACTGCAACATGTTGAGAGAGAAAAAGTTGATGTTCTTCCTGGAATATTTTTTTTGCTCTCTCCATGTCTGGCTATTTTATGACAATCAGATAGGTTTATCGCAGAGGTCGGTGCTGTTGTGTTGTCTCTGGCTTTCATTTGCGGCCATTTGTAATTTGCAGCTGTAGTTGTTGATGCTGTACTGTAGTTGTTGACCTCAATCAGCTAGTTTTAACCGGTTGGGGATGGGGGGGGGGATTTTTTTTTGGTATTACGCAGATGCTTCTGTAGACTGAATACATAATGAAATGTTATTTTTTGTCCATTGAAATAAATTCTTAAATACAGCTGGATGCTGCTTTAATGCTATTAGAAAAAAACCGACAGGTTAGCAATTAGTTACGTTAGCCTGACTTTGGTTAGCATAGGATGAGCAAAACCATCTTATTTATGACATTTATTCACAGATTCTGTTCCTTAGGATTTGCATATGTCACCATGCCTGTGTGTGTGTGTGTGTTTGTTTTTATTTATTTTACGCCTTGATACTCAATGTGCCCTTGAGGGAGGTTATAGGGCATAAACTACAGTGATCTGAATTTATAAACACAAAATTTTTTTATCAAATATGTGTAACCGTGCCGCTCCTTAAAATGAACAAATCGGCAAGGATGAATTTAATAGACTTATAAATTGTTTATTGTTTGCATGGTTCATTTGTTTGCGATTAACATGCACTGAAATTGTTTATTTGCATTTATTTTTTAATGAAACAGCAACAAATGTAATCTGGCGTCTTGGGTTTTATGTCGCTGCAACTGGATGGATATAAAAAATCTGCGTAAGTGTGATTGTGTTCAAGAACAACAACATTAAACAGAAAAAAAGAAAATGACTTCTCCAAAAACATTCATTGGATTCTGACCTGTCTGTCGCAATCAATAATGCCACCATCTTTTTTTATGAATTTCACTTACTCTTAATTTCATCCACCACTGGTTTTAGAGAGAAGAATGTTGAGTTACCTATAAGCCTTTGACATTATAAATCACTTATTGAGACCGGATTGTACAGCAGTATCAATTGGTCATGATATATCACAGAAATACTGTCACTTCTGTTTTCAATTAAAGATACAATCAGTCAGATAATGACTTAATTGGATTTTACAGAAGATTGAGTTTTATTGCCCCCTGCTTTATGAGTTTAGTTAAGGGAGGCCATTTTAACATCGTCAGGGGCAACTGGCTGCCAGCGCCAGCCATGCTGCTGTTGCCGCTTCTACCACTGGCCTGAGTGTGGTACAGCACAGGGGGGAAAGTGTCACACGAGTGGTTTTCCTTGAGCTGCCATGGCTTGCCATGAATCAAGCTCCGCCCTCAGAAGACAGGAGTCTGAGATCAGAGTCACCATCCTGCAGGGAAGGACAAACACTTACTCACACTGTGTGTGTGTGCGTGTGTGTGTGTGTGTTGATAAAAATGACTCAGCATACTTGGCTCTCATGCATTGGACATGTGGGCCTTTCTCTGACCCAGCACACTGAGCACTAATGCATTGGACATGTGGTGGACGAAAACAAACCAACGCACTGTGCTCTTATACATTACACATATAATGCACCTTTCTTCTCACTCAAAGACCCTAGCCCCCACATGATCAGCAGCAAGAACACATGGTCTTATCTTCTAATAACACCTAGCCGAAGGCCGTAGAAGCATTCTGCTCTCCTCCAGGAAAGGCAGATTCGCGGAATACCTCGTGCAGACCCAGAAAACACACCCTTCGCTAAGCGACGTCGGACCTCGATGCGCGGCTTGACGCACGAAGCGCACGGGAAGGGGGCACATATAAAACCTACACACACAGATAATGAACATGCTCATCCAGGGTAGAACTTCTACGGAGGCGAAGCTCTCGACGACCTCAGCGCTGTTAGGGACTTAGATTA
>JAOPJJ010000122.1:5051256-5061366 GCA_027122795.1 Enchelyopus cimbrius
CCCCCCCCCCCCCCCCCCCCCCCCCCCCCCCCCCCCCCCCCCCCCCCCCCCCCCCCCCCCCCAGTCGATGCTGTTTGTCAGCTCCTCTCTGTGCGGTTCCCCTGGAGCGACGGCGAGATGCGCCGCGTTGGCCCCCTCCATCATCACACGTTTCCCCCCCCACACCCCGAGCCAGAACGGGCTGGGGGGGGAGGGGGCGGGGGGAATGGGGTCTTGTAAGGGGACGGGTAAACATTTGTTCCCGCCAGCCGGTGATGGTGGGATGGTGTTTGGGTCGGCGCGGTACCGTACCGTCGTCCACCGGTCGTGGTTAACGTACGGGGCCGCCGCTCTACGGTGGCGCTCTCTGCTGCGGTCTTCGGAACTCCGCCCCCCTGGTGTCTGTCTCAGCCAATGGGGAGTGGGGAATACACTAATGAATTGCACCAGCTGCTAAATAATGGATGTTAATGTAGTGTCTCCAGTAGTGTTTTTTTCTTCTCTGCGGTTCATTCTACGGGGAATACTGGTGATTATCGATGGCTGACAGCCAGTACGAAGCCAGGGGAACAGGGGGAGGGGGGGGTATTATAGCTTGTGGTTAGGTTATCTTGGCTTGTGGCATTTGTGGTTGTCCAAGAACAGCAGCCCCAACAATTGTGGGAAAACTGCGGAAACATTTAGCCTCAGAATTGTCTTTTTTGCGCCGTTTGTCATCTTCTTCATCCATCAATTGTACAACCGGCCGTAGTGTGATTTCTTTTGTGTATTTTCCCGTGGCCTGCATCTCATCTTGCTGCCTGCTTGTGTTTCCCGTATCACAGCGGAGCATGGAGGTGAAGAAGAGGGGGCGGAAGCGGAGACGCATCAACAGCAGCGTCACCACGGAAACCATCTCGGAGACCACGGAGGTGCTGAAGGAGCCCTTCGACTACTCGGAGGACGAGCGGCCCATGCCCCTCCTGGAGCGCACGTGCCGGGGCCGCGAGGAAGAGGAGGAGGTTGATGAAGAGCAGGAGGAGCAGGAGGAGGAGGAGGAGGAGGAGCCGAGACCCGTCGTGCCGGTGAAACGCCACAGAGGCCGGCCGCGACTTGAGAAGAATCTGCACAAAGTAAATCAACGCTGGAAAGAAGGTAATGACATGGCGCCGGCCAATCGCATCCCTCCGACCGATGTTCTCGTCATCCTTTGCGTTATCTTTGGCGCTAACGAGCCGGTATTCCGTCTTCCCGCCTTCTAGGAGCCGATTCGCTGTCGCCGCGGGCCAACCGGCTGAGACCGGTCAAGCGCAAGAAGGGCTGGCCCAAGGGCGTCAAGCGGGGACCCCCGAAATGGCGCCTGAAGAACGAGCGCAAGATGGGCTTCAAGCTCAACCTGTACACGCCCCCGGAGACGCCCCTGGAGGTGGAGCAGCTCCACCCGCGGGCCGAGGAACCCAAGGCGGAGCAGCAGCAGCAGCGGCACCAACACCTGCTCCTCCCCTTCGCCGAGGAGAACCACAGGCCCGGCAGGAGCGTCTGCAGCCCCGCCCTGCCCACCAGGAGCAGGAGCAGGAGGAGGCGGAGGAGGAGGAGGTTCTCCTCCGAGCCCCAGAGCCCGGTGGACAGCCTGGTGGATAGTGTCCCCGGCAGCCCCCCCGCCGTCGCCGCCGGCCTCGACGACGAAGACGAGTACGATGACGACTATGACAGCGGCGGCGGTGGCTCGCGTAAGACCCTCTCCTCGCCGGAGGTGTCCCCCGCGGCCTCCCCCTCGACCTCCCGCACGCCCTCTCGTGCCTGCTCCCCCGTCCGGTCGCCAGAGGTCTTGTCCGCGGGCGCCGTGGCCCCCCTGGCCCCCGCCCCCACACCGTCTGAGGCCCTTCTGCAGGACAGAGAGCGAGAGCCGGACTCCCCCTCCCCCAGGGAACTGGACCTGGACACCAGCTCCCCTGCTGAGCGCACCACCCTCAGCAGACATGACAACCAGGGGGAGGAGGAGGAAGAGGAGGAGGAGGAAGTAGAGGAGGAGGAGGAGGAGGAGGAGGAGGAGGAGGAGCACAGGACGCAGGTTGAGGATGTAGACGCGGATGACGAGGACGACTGTCACATACTGAGCTTGGAGACGGTGAAAGACAAGCCGGAGAGCCCCGAAGCGCTGGCACAGGAAGTACCGGTCGGCACGCCGCCCGTTCTATCAGCACCAAGCGGGGGCCGAGACTCGGAGGAGACGCAGCAGGGTTCTCCTGCGCGCCGCGCTGAGGAGCTCCCGTCGGCCTCCCCGGAGGAGAGAGCGCAGGTCGCAGTGACGGAAGACGCGCCTGCAGCGGAAACCGAAACCGCGGTTCCTGTTTCCACTGCGACGCTCCCGGAGGCGGAGGCGGCGGTGTGCTCCGCGGTGCCCGCTGAGTCTGACCGCGGCGAGGAGTCAGAGTCCGAAGGGGAGAGCAGCCCCGGGCCCAGCCCGGCGTTCCCCGAGCCCCTCCCGGCCCCACCCGCAGAGAGGCCTGGCCCGGGCCCAGGTCCAGACCCGCCCGCCTGCCCCGAGTTGGACTCGGAGACAGCGCGGGCGGTCCGGTCCCTGACCCGGGAGTCTGAGCGGGAGAGTGTGTTCCAGGACTGCGCCGAGACCCGGGAGGCGTGCCGCAGCATCCAGACCTACGGCCAGCGCGTGGCCCAGAGCCCCGCGCTGGCCTCCCTGGACCCAGAGTGCCCCCAGTCGGACCACAGCAGCCCGCTGTCCTCGGCGCCCTCCCACCCCAGCCAGTCGGTCCGCTCCGTCAGCAGCCCCGCCGTGTCGCTGCTGGAGAGCGGCTACACCCAGATCAGCCCGGACCACGGCGCCATCTCCGTGCCCTCGCTGCACAACATGGAGACCAGCCCCATGATGGACGTGCCGTCGGTGTCGGACCACTCCCAGCAGGTGGTGGACAGCGGCTTCAGCGACCTGGGCAGCATCGAGAGCACCACGGAGAACTACGACAACCCCAGCAGCTACGACTCCACCATGGGCGGCGCCGGCAACGGGACGGGCATGTCCGCCGCCGCTGCCGCCGCCGCGTCTTCGTCAGCCGCCTCGTCTTCCTCCGGCTCGGCCACACCCTCCTCTTCCTCCCAGGCCAGCAGCTGCTCCTTCGTCCCCACGCCGGGCCTCGCTTCGTCCGGTGGCGCCGTGGGATCCCAGCACGCCATGGGCGGCTGCGGCCTCATCCAGCAGGCCGGTCCCAACGGAGGCTCCAGCGCCGTCCCCCAGCCGTCCCCGTCCGTCACCCCCGGCTGCGGCATCAAGTCACCGCAGAGCTGTGTGGTGATCGAACGGCCGCCCAGCACCAGCCAGCAGCAGCAGCAGCAACAGAAGAAAGTTTCCCAGCAACAGGCCAACTCCCAGCCCTCCGCTCCCCCGCCACCCCAGCAGCAGCAGCAACAGCAACAACAACAACAACAGCAGCAGCAGCAACAGCAGCAGCAGTCGCTGTCCCAGTGCAGCATGGGAAACGGCTTCGCCTCCACTCCCATGATCATGGAGATCCCCGAGAGCGGCGGCGGGGTGGGCGGCCGCAGCCTCTACGAGCGCATGGGCCCGGACTTCAGCGCCGGGGGCTACGCGCAGCCCTCGGCCACCTTCAGCCTGGCCAAGCTGCAGCAGCTCACCAACACCATCATGGACCCCCACGCCATGCCCTACTCGCACTCCGCCTCCGTCACTTCCTACGCCACCAGCGTGTCCCTCTCCAACCCGGGGCTGGCGCAGCTGGCGCCCTCGCCGCACTCCCAGGGCGGCCAGCCCCCCATGGGCACCCCGCCCAACCTGTCGTCGGGCTCCATGAACCTGGGCTCGCTGCAGCTCCAGTGCAACATGGCGCCGGGCAACATCGGCCTGGCGCCGCCCACCCACAGCCAGCGGCTGCAGGGCCAGATGGCGGCGGTGAAGAGCCACATCGCCATCCGCTCCAAGGCCACGCAGCAGCTGGCGCCGGCGCCCCACCAGCAGCAGCTCTACGGCCGCACCTCGGGCGCCGTGGGCATGCAGGGCACGCCGCGCACCCTGGCCGTGCAGCGCGGCATGATGTCCAACCTCATGCCCACGCCGGGGGCCTACAACTCCATGAACATGACGCCGCTCAACGCCATGTCGGCCGCCGGCTACCGCATGCCGCAGCCCATGATGAACAGCGGCTACCACGGCAACCCCCCCTACATGAACCAGCCGGCGCAGTACCCCATGCAGATGCAGATGGGCATGATGGGCGGTCAGGGGTACCCGCAGCAGCCTATGCAGCCCAATCACCACGGCAACATGATGTACACCGGCCCCTCCCACCACAGCTACGCCGGCGTTCCCAAGCAGTCGCCTTACATGAGCAGATGAGCGCGGCGGGGGGTAGGCTGGTGACCCGACACTCCGCTGCGCCGTCCCATTATACGCCCCCCCCCGGTCCATCCTCTTCACGGGTCGCACCGAAGGGCCGAGAGAGAGCGAGAGAGACAGGAAGGAGGTTCCTGTTTTGTTTTTCTACGTGGTCGTTTGGTTCCGCTCAAGTAGGACTCAATGGCTCCCAGTCCCCCCGCATCGGACTGCCTGTGCACAGGTTGACCACCCTGCCGTGTGTCGGTTGGGCGCCGAGGGGGCGTGTGTGCGTTTGTCTGCGAACGTCATGCGTGTGTACGTAAATGGACCCTTTGTCTGGGCATGCCCCACCCCCCCCCACTCCAGACGTGGCGACCACACCCTCTCTGGACATGGTTCGGTGCGGTTTGAACCCAGGGTGCTTACAGACCACTTCCTCCGGCGGGGAGCAGGCGCAAGGCGAGGCGGGAACAAGAGGACCTGACTCTCCCGAACACGGAAAGAGACACATTCGAGAAATAGTTTGCTGAGCAACGATTCAGCCATGCACACAATCTTTTAATTGACATAGGAAGCCTTGCCTTCAAAAAGGGACAATAAGACATCGTAGTTGGAACTTAGTTTTATTTTTTTACATCATGTTGCTTTTATTTTATTTTTTGGTTGTTGACCTTTAATGTAATTACTTGTAATTCTGACCTCTAATACGCTTTGGTCTTTATACATGTGGTGTTCTGGAACGGTCACCCACCTTCTCGACGCGGAAAGGAGCCCTACGCAGAAACCGGTCTGCTCAGACGAACGGCGTCATTTAGTTTCTGGCGGAGGGTACAAACGGACGATCCCTACTTGTCAGGTGGAAGGTAGCATCTGTTTATTGTTTTTTGACTTTTTTTATTTGCACTGCTGCTCTCTGTCTCTAGATGTAAATATCCTGCTACTTCCCAATACAACAGCACAACGCGCCAGGCGGGGCACGCAGGCGCCCCCTGGTGGCCAGTGCTGGCGGGTGTAAAATTCAACTGGGCCTTTTATCACACTCCACTGACAGATATGTATACAGCCCCCCCCCTCCCCCTGCAGCTCAGAGACTGCAGATCAAAAGGCAGATATTCCATTTCAACTGTTTAACCTTTCTAGGAAATACTTCTTTTTTTTGTAAAAGTCTGCACTCCCTATTGGCGAAACAATGGCCTTCAACAGCAAGATCGCCGACTGCCGAGCCATTCCACTTATGCTCAAACGCGGAGATAGAGAGTCGAGACTGCAATGAGGTCCTGTTTGTGACGGCATTCAAAACGAGTCGAGGAGGAAGATCTCCCTTCTGCTCCATGTTCCGGTATTCAAAGTCAAAAGAGGATTATTTTGGAACGTTTAGTTTTTCATACCTGATGCTTCATATGTTTGTGTGTTGGTTCTGTTCTGTACTTTATTTTGTTTATTATTATTATAATTATTATTATTATAATTGTTTTGGTTCGTTTGGTTAATTTCTCTCTGAATTTTATCAGACTGGGCAGCTTTCTTTTATGACACAAGCTGACTCTTTTTGACTTTAGAAAACCTGTTGTAGAGAAATTGTTTTTTCTATAATATAAAAAGGAAATTCTGACATTGATATTGGTACTGTCATTTTTTTCCCCACTTGTTTCAGAAAAAAACGATACATATTTTTTAGCTCTACTCTTCGGTAACAATTACTAAGAAATTCAAAACAAAAAAAATTACCACTCACTTTTAGTAACTTTAAGATGCCTTTAACCTCTTCATTCCATCGCATCTCTAGATTTTCTATCTTTGTGTAGTATATTAATGCTATTTTAAACGAGGAAAAAACAAATATCTAAAGGTTATTTAGTGTTTTTGGTTTGTTTTTTTTTGTTCCTTTTTTTTTTTTACCTTGTGTGTATAAGATGAATTCCTTACATTTAAGAGGCATGTAAAAATGAGCTCAGTATATTTCAGTTTGTTTATATTGATTCCCCTTTTTGTATCCTTTGTATTTGTACATGGTGCATTGTAAGCTAAGAGAGACGAGCGTTCAAATGACGAGAGGAGCGATGGCGGAGCCGCGCCGAAGGTGGCGCTATGCGCTCTGCTGCGCCGCCGCCTCGGTGATTTCTGTCCCTGTATGTACTTCCATTTAATCGTTTTTTTCTTTATTTCTTAGCAAGTACTTTCAAAGAACTCTGTACATTTTAACATAAAATGAAAATAAATTATGTTGAGCCATTCATGTTTCAGGAAACGTTCTACTTTTCTTGGTTATGTGTGGAGCCTAAAGCTTCAGGGTTAAGATCCACGAATTCTAGGAAGCTCCGTCGGTCTAGCCGAAATAAAACTTGACTTATAATTAAACCATCAACTCAGGCGAGCATCGTTTGCCAACATGTATGTTTGGCTTCAATTAAAGTTGTTTGAATCGTAATTGTCGTAGGCTTCATAATGTCATTAACAGGCATACGGGTGCATGAACGAAGTCTACAAGAAAAACTGCACTTAAATAAAGGCCTACGGCAATCATGCGTGCACCCTTAACACTGCACTACAGGCAAATATTTTACCAAATATTTAATTTTTTTTTCTTACTCAGATTTAGATCAGCCTTCTATTCAGCAGCACCCAATTTTGGAATCAGCAAGTATAAATATTTGTTATAGATAATTGTGGCAAATGTCTTGTTTCCAGCTTGGTGGTGAACAGGGGAAAAACGGAATAAAAAACGTTAATGCATAATTTAAGACTACAGCGTTTCCAGTTGGCATCATGTACGCAAGACCCCGCACCGCACATTATGAAAACGGATACACTACACAAAATGTCAGACAAACATCAAAGCGCTTCCTTGATTGGCTGTACGTCGGAGACAACCAATCACAGATCACTCCTATGCAACACAAGTCCCCAGCTTCCGCACCAACGTCCAATCACTATTCGAAGGCTGGCCCTTTAACGCTTCTGCCATGTGATTGGCTATCTGTAGGGTCCGCCTCCAAACACGATTTGCTCCACCCAGCAGCCATCGGAACGACGTCTTCCAGTATTTCGTTGAATTAAGGAAAAGGACGAGACAAACGACTTGAATTTGCCTACGGTGAGTCACCGCTCATTTGAACAACAGTCTAAAACAATCTGTCTGATTTTAAGCTAGGTGTAATGTCTACCGTTATCCCCCATCATGTAGGGCCGGGTCTCGGGGCTGTCACAAGACCATCGTTATACTAGAGTGGGAGGGATTTACTAAAGGCTCTCGGTTAGAGGATGTGTGCTGTCCTTGCCTCTGTTGGTCTCATCAAACGGGTTTCCATTAACGCCATTGTATTCCGGGATGCATGCTGGACTGGCAGCGCTAGGGGTTTCCATTGGCCTCCATCAGGACCGAACCTGATAGCTCGCATATGTAATGAAGAAGCCGGTGTCTTCTTTCCCCCTCCTCAAAACTCACGAATAGTTCCTTGTAAACTTACTGGGTGCAGTCTATGTGTATGCTATCAAAAATGCTATCTTGTGCATAATATGCACCAAAACCAACCTCAGATGGCTGCTGGTAATCTGCTAGATGAACGTTGTCTTATTCAGGCCTGGATAGAGGTCCCTCAGCCCCAGGGGAGGATCATGTGAGAAAAGAGAGCTGGCTTCTTACTAGTGTACAGTTTCATTGCCTGGTAGTGGGCCTACCCAATATTTTGAGTTGTATTTTCTATATTTCATTGTCATTGCATCCCAGGTAGTGGGGAAATTCAGTAGCATATTATATCTAGCAAATATCACATTTTATACACATTATCTTGTACTTTTTTTACACATTATCTTTTTTTGCAGTACAGTTCTGAGCATGAACATAGTGGTTAGCAGGTTATACCCCAGCTAAAAGCCACAGAGTTTCACCGTACCTGGAAACCATAAGCAAGATTAACCTTCGATGGCAAATATCTAAATTGAATTCAGGTTTTGAATGTCTAACTACAAAGTACTGTACTGAAATATCCCGTTACGGTTGTTGTTGTTGTTGTCCAGCCATCCGGACAAAATGATCCACAGCCTGTTCCTGGTGAACGCGTCCGGGGACATCTTCCTGGAGAAGCACTGGAAGAGTGTGGTGAGTCGCTCCGTGTGCGACTACTTTTTCGAGGCCCAGGAGCGCGCCACCGAGCCGGAGAATGTCCCACCTGTCATTCCCACGCCGCACCACTACCTCATCAGCGTCCTGCGCCACCGGATCTACTTTGTAGCCGTCATCCAGAGCGAGGTTCCGCCGCTGTTCGTCATTGAGTTCCTGCACAGGGTGGTGGACACGTTCCAGGTAGCGCTGCCTGTTCCGAGTTTGGTTCTTAGAGTTTAGTGTTCCTTTGTTGTTACAAAGCTGGATGTCACTGTTTAGCTTTTTTTCAATTTGAGGGATGTCAGCATCGAATCCCTTAGTCGTCCTTCCCCTCTTTTTCTTTGTTAAGATGTTAAAGTTGGATGAACCCCAAAGCCCAGCAAATGTAACTGTCAACCTATGTTTCTGACCATCGAATACCAAAACTCTCCCACTGGTGTTGTGGGGTGGGTGGGGTGCGCACGGACATGATTGTCCACTTGTCCAGGGGCAGCAGTAGCTCAGGGGGTAAGAGCGGCTTGTTCGGTAACCGGAAGGTCGCCAATTCAAACTCCGGCTCCTCCTCCTAGCTCCGTGTTGAGGTGTCCCTGAAGACACCTAACCCCTACCTGTTACCGACATGCTGGCTGTCGCCTTGCATGGTTGACCCTCTGTCAGTGTGTGTTAATGAGTGTTTGAATGGGTGAATGTGAGGTATTCATTGTACAGCACTTTGAGTACAACGTTGTCGTAGAAAAGCGCTCTATAAATACAGTGCATTCACTCTCCTCTTGTCCCCGTTGTGACCGGGCCCACAGGACTATTTTGGCGTGTGCACAGAGGCCGCCATCAAAGACAACGTGGTGGTGGTGTACGAGCTGCTGGAGGAGATGCTGGACAACGGTTTCCCACTCGCGACCGAGTCCAACATCCTCAAGGAGCTCATCAAGCCCCCCACCATCCTCCGGACCATGGTCAACACCATCACAGGTAATCTCCCACCTGACCCCCCCCCATCCAGCTATGGTCAGCCCCATCACATCAGGGCTCTACGCTGACTTTTTCATTCAGGAGCACTCGTGCCCCTAAGTTAATTAATTTAGGAGCACAGAAAAAAAGGGTTAGGTTTTAGTAGGTTTTTTTTTAATCTAAAAATCACGACAGCGAGAATGCGAGGAGGAGAGGAGGCTGCCATCGACGATGGGGCAGCCCTACAAAATGTACGGAACATCTTCATGATCGTAGAATCGCAGTCCAGCCACCCGAAATCCGTCAGCCAGTCAATTTGTACACTTTATCGACTACAGTGTTCACTTTCTCCATTCTAACCTTCTTCCTTACAATTTCTTCCTCGTTCGTTCTTTTCGTTTTACCATCATTTTAGTATATTTTGACGTCTCGTTAGCGGAGATATTTTTTTAGGTTTTTCGAACGTTATAGAGCTTTTCACGGTGCTTTGATGTTTGATATATGTCAGAACGTTGTTTTGGCGGCTATGATGTTTGATACATTTTGAGATTCACATGTTCCCCACCTTCTATATATGGTCAACACACTCACAGCTTACCCATGAGGGGGTAAACCCACGTTATTGTTTTGCGTATCACAACGCTGGGTCTGTGTTCTCCACCAACCTGTCGGCAGGTAGCACCAACGTCGGGGAGCAGCTGCCCACGGGCCAGCTGTCTGTGGTGCCGTGGCGCCGGACGGGCGTGAAGTACAC
>JAOPJJ010000122.1:5161361-5171934 GCA_027122795.1 Enchelyopus cimbrius
TCCGGATCGGGATTTTCCCGTGCAGGCCGATCCGATATCGATATGCATTTTTTGCTAATATCGGCGGCCGATTCGATCCAAATATCGGATCGGGACATCCCTACTATCTTGTCCATCACTCTATGTCGGGGGTCCGTGGTCTGTATCTGTGCAGAACTACTTATGAAGTCTGCACAATCTTCCGCACCATATCTCTTCGGCTGTAGTTATGTATTACCCTCTTTCTCTTTCTCTGTGTCTTTGTCTCTGATGAACATCTCTACCTCTGTTGACCGGCGGCATTTCTGCAATAGCTGCGTGTGAGCAAGGAGCAGGAGCACTTCCTGGTGATGCCCGACGGCCTCGCGTACTCTGAGGTCACTTCCTCCAGCCTGGTGAGTCCTTACCAGCACCAAACGCTCTCTGATTGGTTTGCATCTTGGGTGCCTAACTAAGCCTAGCTAAATATATATCATACAGGTGAGCAATTAACATCTTTTCAGGCTTTAGAGAAACGTTTCTAAGTTTAAAGTGCTTCTATCCGACTGTTGACGTGTAATGAATAGTAAAGGATTTTCATTTTCAAGGGCATCATAACAATCTTCGGCCTTCGTGAGGCGAACGTGAACGGGGAAGGTAACCGTGTCAGTTCCGCAGGTGAAGGTGAACATTGTGGGGGAAGTGGTGGACGGCGGCAGCACCACCCTGGGCGTGGACACGGACCGCTTCGGCCTGCACTCAGCCATCTACTCGGCCCGGCCGGACGTGCGCTGCCTGCTGCACCTCCACACGCCCGCCACCACCGCCGTGAGTCCTGCCGGGGTTCTCCAGTCGGTCCATACTCAATGTCCCAGCATGCATTGCGGCGCACAGGTTCTGTGTCACTAAAGCACGGCGTTAAGACGATAATGTCTTATAATATTATAATCAAATTGTAATGATAATAATACTTCTAATTTTGGAAGCTCATCATATAACTTTTTGTCTGCCTTGTCAACCTTGTTTAAAGATGCTCAGAAGTGAAGTTGATATCGGTTGAAAATTGCTGACGAGCCTGTTTGTATCCCACACATATCTTATTTCTCCAAGCTATCATGTCTCATATCTGACATTATATATATATATATATAGACTCTCTCTCTATAGATATATATATACCTGTAGAGAGAGAGAGAGAGAGAGAGAGAGAGAGAGAGAGAGAGAGAGACATTTATTAAAATGTTCTGCTTTAAAGAATCTATGAAAAAACCCAAAGCATGCAATGTCCTGCTCCCGTTACGGGTCACTATCCAGACAGGTGCACCGTGACTGTCCATGGAAAACATCCTTTCAGTCAGTGGTGCCTACTGAAATCTGATTGGCCCCTGAAGTGCCCCTGTTCCGTCAATCAACTGACGAGAAGAACAGCGGCGGTAATGTGTCAATTCAACTTAGCGGAAGAAGCGGCCCTGTATTTAAATTACGTGTGTGCTTGTACCAACCTTGTACTTGGCCCCTGAATGTTACACGTGGCCCCTTGAAGGCCCCTGTTTCAGAAATATCCGAGAACCGTCACTGCTTTCAGTACTCCGCCCCATTATCCGATTAGGCGCGAGGCATTCGGCCCTTCCCTAGCAGGAAGTCACCAAACCTCTCCCCCTTTCGTCGGACCATGAGCGACCCCCCTCCCGAATGCGTGACGCGTTTCTCCCTCCCCCTGTCCAGGTGTCTGCCATGAAGTGCGGGCTGCTGCCCCTGTCCCACGAGGCCCTGCTGGTGGGCGACACGGCCTACTACGACTACAACGGCCTCATGGAGGCAGAGGAGGACAGGGTGGAGCTGCAGAAGAGCCTGGGTCCCACCTGCAAGGTGAGCCGGTTCACCGCGGGGGGTCGTCTGGTTTGTAAGGGGGACCAACGCAGGCTTGTCACGTGGACTACCGGTGACACAGTAGCGCCCTTATATGCAAGCCGGTGCTGGAGTCTCACAGGGGATCTATTGTGCGGTTGTTCCTGACAGCCCTTTTCTTATGCCTTTGCTCAGAATGAGGTCAGACTCCTCTTTTTTAAATTTTTTTAAAGGCTTTATACTATTTTTTTTACATAGTAAAATAAGAACAAGAACTAAATAAACAAACATGTTGGGGTAAACCTCAGTGACACATAAATCCCTCTACAGAGGGAAAATAAAATAAAACCAAAAGCACACACTTTAAATCCACTTTAGACAAATGATGGTCGTATTGGTGTGCCAAACGTTTTCCACCTTTCCCATCTCTTCAAAAGAGTTTCCTGTTGCAGTCTCAAAGCAAAAGTAATCCTTTCCATCTTAAAAATATCATAGATAATGTCAATCCATTCCTCCACAGTAGGTATACCTGGTTTTAACCATCTTCTAGTAATAGCTTTTCTACTAGCAGCACTTAAGATTCGAAATATATATTTGACATTAGAAGAGACATTTTCTGATGTTAAGGCACCCAAATATAAAGACTCAAAATTAAATTGAATGTCCGTCTGAAAAAGGCTTTGCACAACTTTATAAACCCCCTGCCAAAAGGGATGAATGATGCACAGGACCAAAATATGTGAAAATGATTTGCTTCGAGGCACCCACACTGTCGCCAGCATGCCGAAGAATTTGTGTAGTGCTTCTTTTGAGCTGGAGTAATGAAAAACCTTATAAGGGTTTTCCAGCAAAACTCGCGCCATACAGTTGAGCTGGAAGTTTTCCACTGTGTCTCACATAAGTTTTCCCAATCTTCTTCCTTTATAACAATGTTTCCGTCGAGGTCAGACTCCTCTTAATCGCTGGTTGTAGAAAGTTCTTTTAAAAGTGATGGTGACTGAACATGGTGCCATGAGGAACACCGCCTATACATTCAGTTTGAAATCTGATTCCATTGTATGGGGTATGATGTGTTATGCATCGGTTCCTCTGATGCCTTCACGAGGTGAGGTAGGCAGCTGGTGGATTTAAACCTTTTAGTCCTAAGTGCTTGTGGTGTTCTTCTCAGGTTTTGGTGTTGAGGAACCATGGCATTGTGGCACTGGGAGAGTCGGTGGAAGAGGCCTTCTACACCATTTACCACATCCAGTCTGCCTGCCAGATCCAGGTACTCACTCACACACGCACGCACACACACATGCACACACACTGGCAAGAACCCATCCAATTACCTCTCAGATATAGTGACATGCATCTGGAAGCGATCCTTTCAGGTGCGTTAGCTCATAATTGCTAAAGGGAGCTGGGAGGCATCCTGTCTTATTCGTGAGCAGGTAGGGGTTAGCTTGCATCGGGGTCCCCATACGTCAGTGTTACGGTGTTACGTCACAAACACTGATCCTCAACACGGGCACCCCCCCCCCCCCCCAGGGGTGCGTTCTGAGTCCACTGCTCTACCACGTCTACACACATGACTGCAGAGCCTCCAACAGTTCAACCTCCATCATCAAGTTCGCCGATGACACCGTGGTGCTGGGTCGTATTGCTGACAACTATGCGCAGGGCTACCTGAACCAAGTGGATGACCTGGCACTGTGGTGTCAGACCAACAACCTGGCTCTGTGGCTCTCAACACAGCAAGACTCAAGAAATGGTGGTCGACTTCAGGGGCGGAAACAGGGCAGTGGGGTCAAAACATCCTTCCCCACACTGGAGGAAACATACAGTCAGAGGGTGTGGGCAAGAGCCCAGAAAATCAGGCTTGATGCCTCTCAACCAAATGCTGGATGTCTTTTCCTTACTGCAGTCGGGCAGACTCCTCCGCTGCATACAGGCCAGGACTAAGGGACTGAGAAAGAGCTTTTTTCCGCAAGCAAAATGATGGCTCATCTCAGATGGATTTTAAGTTGGCACTTTTTGCACTTCTGCACTTTCTAAAAAATAAGGGATAACACCTGCACTTTTTAAGTAACTTTTTACACTATACCTTCTTACCAACCGTTTTTATAGCATCACCTTAGAGAGGTGTTAAAAAATTTATTTTACAAGTTTATGTATTTTGCACAGTGATCACAGTACTTTTTACCCCTTTTTAATTTCAATGTATGTAAAATGCTCTTTTACAAATCATGTGACAAATACAACTTTGAACTTGAACTGAACTACCGGTAGACTAAGGACATTGGGGTTTGAACCCTGAGGTTTTCTATTGGGAGCCAAACACCACGAGTGGAGATGTGGTTCTATAGTCTCTCTCACCCAACTGGCTTTTAGTTTCCGCCGGGTGGAGAGCCAGGGAGAGCGTTCAGGCTGTGACCATGAAGTCTTTGTTCAGGTGTCGGCGCTGTGCAGCGCGGGGGGCATCCAAAACCTGATCCTGCTGGACCGGACCACCCAAAGACCCAACCCGGCCGGCACTGTGGGCTGGGCCGGCTCCACGTTCGGACCCCTTACCAAGAGCCGGCTGGGGGAGCACGAGTTTGAAGCCCTCATGAGGACCATGGATAACTTGGTAAGGAGCGGTTAGAGGGTCGTTTCACACAATACAGTTGATGCAACAATAGCCTTCATAACAAAAGCCCCTAGCAGTGAATAGTGTTGACATGTTTCGATGGTTTCAATAACAAGACTCTCAATTTCTTTTGCACAATAACAAATAGAAATATGCTCTATTACCCAGAAGGGATGGGGGGGGGAACCTGTGCTTAGTGACTCAGTGCTTCTTAGTGGCTCAGAAGCTCTCGTCAACACACCGGGTCTGAAACATATAACCAACCCCCCTTTTTTTTCTTACATACACAGAATAAAATAAACAACAACAAATCAAATCAAACCAAAACACAGCAACCCTCCGCAGTCAGTAATGAGGATAAAATACAAAAACACAGACACACATACATTATCCAAATTCAGCAAGACGTTACAATAGGCAGACACCCCTACAAAGAACAAAATACCACACAAAGTGCACATGAAGTGCTTTGAATTGAAATTGAAAAATGGGCCCCATACTTTCCAGAATTTTTGAGGGGAACTCCTTGTAGAAAGTCAAATTTTTTTCAGTTGAAGGAAATAAAGAACATCCGCCAACCAGCGTGCGTGACAAGGGGGGGTTCTTAACTTCCATTTAGTCAAAATTAGTCTGCTCGCTAATAAGGTGGTAGATTTGAAGAACCTATCAAGAGGTGGCTCGTTGGGCAAATTGGGGAAGTTTGGGAAGGTTGTGCGAGCAAAACTACGAACTTGTAGGTATCTAAAAAAATGATGTTTAAAGAGTAAAAACTGAGTAAAAACTGTTCTGAGAGCTGTTCGAAGGACGCAAAGGTGTTTGTCTACAAGAGATGGAGGGAAAGTATGATTATTGGCTATAGGAGCTTGGATGGAGAACGATTGTAAGCCAAAACAGCGTTTGACTACAGCCTTCAATGAGACTGGTCTAGTAGAAAGTGCCTCCATGGTTACCCAAGTGGACGCGGGATCCAAAGTTTCATATTGGAGCCAGAATTTTAGAATTTGAATATTAGCGGCCCAGTAATAGAATGTCATAATGGGAAGAGCCAACCCCCCAAGTGGCTTGGATCTCTGTAAATATTGTTTACGCAACCTAGGGACCTTTTCATTCCAAATAAATTCAAAAATCAGACTGTCCAGTTTACGGAAAAAAGACTGAGGGAGGAAAATGGGGACCGACTGAAACAGGTATAAGAAACGTGGGAGAGTAGTCATCTTCACAGAATTGACACGACCAGCCAAAGAAGCTGAGAAGAGACCAACGTTCAAAGTCCTCTTGAGTTTTAGATAGCAAAGGAGCAACATTTGCCTTGAAAAGGTCTTTGAATTTGTGAGTGACATGAATCCCAAGATATGTAATGCTTTGATGGGCTACTTTGAAAGGCATATTGTATAAAGGGAATATTTGAGCAGCTGTATTGATAGGGAATATCTCGCTCTTAGTAAGATTACATGTATTGCCAGATATTTGACCAAAAGACTGCAGACAGACCAGGGTGGCAGGCATAGAAACAGAGAGGTTGGAGAAAATGAGGAGAAGATCGTCAGCATGCAGAGAAACCTTCAATTCAATGCCATTTGCCAAAGATATCGAGGTTTCAACAAAGTGCCACAGCAAGGGGTTCAATGGCATTTACGAAAAGAGGAGGACTTAGAGGACAGCCTTGTAGAGCGATGGAGAGGAAAGTACTCTGATTGGATGTTATTGGTTCTATCTGAGGCTTTTGGGGAGAAGGTGAGCAGTTTAATCCAGGATATATATTTCTCCCCAAACCCAAACTTTCCCAGAGTGTAGAACAGATATTTCCACTCCACTCTATCAAAAGCTTTTTCAGCATCCATGGATACTAATGCTTCTCCCGTGTGAGAGATGGAGGTATTAATGGTATTGAATACCCGTCTAAGGTTGGAGAAAGAGTGTCTGTTGCATATAAAGCCTGTTTGGCCTGGTGAGATGATATTTGGGAGTATAGAGTCTAGACGAAGAGCCAAAAGTTTAGACAGTATTTTAAAATCAACATTTTGTAAACGTATAGGTCGAAAAGGGGCACAGGCTAAAGGCTTCAACATACTTCTGCGTCAACTCGACGGCGTAGCTACGGCGTCACCCCCACGGCGTCGTGGCTGTTTTATACTTCTGCGTTGGGTTGCTTTGCATCGCGGTGCATTTGACCAATCACAGCCCTTGCGGTCCGCGTAGCCTCAACGCGTAGTTACAATTTCTTGGAGGTGCACGTCGACCTACGGCGTAGGGGTCCGCGTCGACGCGTAGGGGTCCGCGGGGCTACGCCGTCGATTCGACGCAGAAGTATAATTCAGCCTTGAGGGATCCGTGTCTTTTTTCTGAATGAGAGAAATAAATGCCTGATTGAGAGTCTGAGGAAGAAGGCCATTTTCAAATGAGTCATTATACATTTCTAATAGCAAGGGGGAGAGCTGGGGCCAAAACACCTTGTAGAACTCAGTGGGATACCCGTCCGGTCCTGGGCATTTACCACTTTGCAATGTCAGGACCGCTTAATTGAGCTCCTCTATTGTGGAGCTCAGCACTGTCCACAGCTAGATCGAAAGAGAGCTTCACTTCTGCTGCAGCCATGTTGGATCCGTACGAACAAACTAAAAGCTTCCGTCTGTCTAATAGTACGCGTCATCGTCTTCCCGTCCCTCCTCGTTCTGTGGTTGGATATCAAAGAATCGCAAATTCTTGCGAAAGGAACCGGTCATAGCCACCAGGCTGTCTGGCAGTTCGACATTTCGAGCGCAAGGCAGCATGGGTATACCCAGACTTTAACCCCAACATCCTGCACTAGGGCCAGCCGTGCCCTAATGGCTAGGGAGCCGGGCTTGAGCTCGGCGGGTTGCAGGTTCGGTTCCCAGGACCAGAGGGAGAAAAAATGTGGATGGGGAGGGTGACTGAACAGTGCTTTCGCCCTCTCAACATCCACGGCTGAGTGCCCTTGAGCAAGGCACCCAACCCCGGGCGCGTGTGTGCACTGTGCAGGCACTGTGCAGGTGATGGGTCAAATGCAGAGGTCAAATTTCACTGTACCTTGTGTGTGTGTGACAAATAAAGCAACTTCACTTAACCCCCGCCTGCAGGGCTACCGCACCGGCTACGCCTACCGCTTCCCCGTGCTGCTGGAGCGCACGCGGACGCGGCGAGAGGTGGAGGTGCCCGCCTCGGCCATCTCCTTCCACCACCTGGAGGAGGAGGGCGGCGGCGGGCTGCACCACCTGGGGCTCACGCGCCAGCAGCCCTACGCCCAGCGGCAGCAGCAGGAGCGCAGCCGCTGGCTCAACACCCCCAACACCTACCAGAAGGTCAGCCAGGAGCAGGCCAGCCCGGGCCACCAGCAGCGCTCCACCACCGTAAGACCAGCGCGCCGCCGACATGTTCTGCTCCCCGCTGCGGAACGCGTGCCTGTGTGTGTGTGTGTGTGTGTATGTATGTGTGTGTGTGTGTGTGTGTGTGTGTGTGTGTGCGTGTGTGTGTGTGCATGCATGCGTGCGTGCAATCTTGTGGCAAGTGGCAACACCATCAAAGAGAGAGAAGTTTTCGGGAAGCACGGAGTCAGCCAGGACGTCATGTTTTCAAAGATGCGGTTCAAAATTAGGGCTGAGCGATGAATTGCATTTGCGATAATATCGCGATATGATAAAACGAGATCTTCGTCATGTGCCGCGGGCGAAAGCGCGGAGAACTCGGCTGCAACTTTTCGTGCTGCCCTCTGACGTGTTGCGCAACGGCCTCTGGCTCGACGGAACAGTCAGAAACTGACACAGCTGAGAGCTTTTGGTTTCAAAAAAGAAGAGGCTGCGCAGCGTCGGATTTCGTTCCGTGAAACACACTCGGATTTCGCTCCAAGTTAATGACACTCATATCCCGTGGCCCACACACGGATCCCCGTTTCAACAACACAGTGCAGATTTGGCTCAATACAATACAACGGACGCTGACATTTCCGTGAAGGGCTAGGGTTAGGGTTAGGGTTAGTTAATTATTATAGGGTTAGTTAATTAACATTCACTTGCATTGGAGCAAAATCCGACATTTCAGTGATTCCGTGGTTTCAGTGATTCCCAACAGTGTATACACCTCTTTGTACATCCAACCTTCACACGCAGCCTCATTTGGCCGTAATTGAAAAATGTACTTAGTGCAGTACTTCCTACGGGCACTGCACTAGTTACTTTAATGCACAGTGGCAAAGCCACAGAAGTTTCTGTAATGAGCAATTAAATAAGAATGTAATTTTTTTCAAGTCCTTCATCCTTTAGTTTAATTCTAATAAATAGGCCCAGCCTATGGGAAATAACATGTTACACTAAATTACATTTAGTAAATGTGTCTAATATTGTGTTGGTCATATTTCAATCATTCATTACGTTTTAATGGGAATAAAAGGATAAAACAATTTATTTATTTTTTATCGCAAAAAACGCAATTAGTCTATTTTCCGAAATCGTTCAGCCCTGTTCAAAATATACAGAACATTTAGCTTTTGGCTCTTTTCTCAATATCACATGTGAAGCGATGACACCTCATTCATCATGCAGGAGTAAACAAAAGATGAGCCGAGGTCAGCGATTCTCCCCCTGATCCCCGGATGCTGACAAAGTGCTCCCATTTATGCACCGAACCCCCCAGGGGGCCGGACATACAAAGGCGCTCGATCGGAGGCTACCCACTCTCTCTCTCGCTCTCACTGTACATCTTTTTCTCCTCTCTTCAGCTATCCTTCTCCCTCTGTCTTGCTCTCTCTCTCCCTCTGTGTCTCGCTCTCTCTCCTCCTCTGCATTGCAGGGGAAGCCTGCCTGCTCATCACCAATCAGAGCAGAGCCTGCCCCCTAATGGTGGATGATAAGGACTGCATGAACAGCACTGAATAGCGACAGGGTATAGCTGCGCTGTACCCTTTCGCTATCCAGCACTTGGACAGGCAGCCGTCTCTGTTAAAGCTGTCACACAATGGAACTCAATTCCAGACAACATAAAAACCTGTGACTTGCTTGGTGCCGTTAAAGCTAATATAAAAAAAACACTTAAAACTCTCACAGCAACGCACCCACTAACTTGCTAGTGACCAACATGACTTTTTTTTCAGTCACTTTCACCTTCCCATGGGGCTGAGAAGGTGTGTATGTGTGTGGGTGTAGTGCTGTACGCTGTGCACGCTGCCACACCCTCTGATCATAGTGTGTGTGTGTGTGTGTGTGTGTGTGTGTGTCTATGAGGGCCACGTCGTGTGTGATCTATTGCTATATGTTACATGTCCTTGAATAATGTTTGATGGTTGATGTTTGATATGTTACATATCTTTGAATAATGTTTGATGTTTTTATCGTCGCTGTATTTATTGGTACCTGGGGACTGCAGATGCAAATTAGCCTGAGGCTAACTCGGGTGCAATGCATCAAATGTTTACATTTATGTTTTTAATTGCGCATGGTCCCTTTCAAATCAAATCAAATGAAATTAATCACACACGGTTTAGAACAACACACAACGACAGCAATGCAAGCACAGGGGAACTTGCCGCTCAACTGCCCCTGTCCTATTTCCATTACTGCAAAGCAAAAGAAAGAATTCGAAGTAAAAATCTCTGATATGGTGGGCAACTATCTGAATGCTCCTGCAGTCTCCTCGCTCTAGGTGTTGTTAACAAAGCGAGACACGGTGTGGCTTGGAATCCTGAAGATTGACGGAGGTGTAAGAGTTGGAGGAAAAGGAATGCATCATTCCGCTTTCCAACACTTCCCCTGAGAGTAATGAAACGATGCGTCAGGGTTCAAGGTTTATTTGGAGGATTGTTTTGCGTAGAAAAGTTTGGCAGGAGCTGAAGCTTCCAATAGTTACTTATCCTGTGAGGTCCTCTCTCTCTCTCTCTCTCTCTCTCTCTCTCAGTGGCTAAAGGCAGAGGAAGTCACTCAGGCTGGCAGCACGTCCATCAAGATGGAGAGGAACCAGTTTGTCCCTCTGTTCACAAACCCCAAAGAGGTTCTGGAGACACGGAACAAGGTATAGCACAGTCCTCCATGATATCTCTCTCTCTCTGTCTGTTTCTCTTTCTCTGTCTTACTCACTCTCACACACACACACACACACACACACACACACACACACACACACACACACACACACACACACACACACACA
>JAOPJJ010000122.1:5335955-5357679 GCA_027122795.1 Enchelyopus cimbrius
GAGGCCAAGACACAATCAAGACAACCCCAAAGAGAAGCACTTATGGAATCAAAATACCAACAATGCCCCTATTTCAGGTTATCTTGGAGTGTTACTCGGTTTTGATGGGATATCGCTGGGTAAGTCAAGAAAAACTACCCCAACAAGTAGCACTTACTTTACATGAACAAGAAAAGTCAATGCTCCAGTTAGGGTAATATGTATGACAGATGCATTTCTTACAGATTGTCTTCAGAGGAGGGCAAGACACAATCAAGACGACCCCAAAGAAAAGCACTTATGGAATCAAAATACCAACAATGCCCCTATTTCAGGTTATCTTGGAGTGTTACTCGGTTTTTTAAGGGATATGGCTGTGTAAGTCAAGGAAAACTACCCCAACAAGTAGAAGTTACTTAATATGAACAAGAAGAGTCAATGCTCTAGTTAGGGTAATATGTATGACAGATGAACCTTTGAGATTCAAAGATTGTCTTGCGGTGGAGGCCAAGACACAATCAAGACAACCCCGAAGAGTAGCACTTATGGATTCAAACTTCCACCAATGCCCCTATTTCAGGTTATCTTGTAGTGTTACTCTTGGTTTCAATGGGATATGGCTGCGTAAGTCAAGTAAGGTAGGCAGTAAGGTAGGCCAGTGGTTATCAATCTTTGTCTACTAGTGTACCCTCTCTAAGAAAATCAACGGCACAGAACATTTTGGGGAGAAAAAAAAAAGGAAATAAATAAATAATGGCATAAATATTGTATGTGCGTTCTATTTGGCAGTGTCAACATGAACATTTTAACAGTGCAAATACTCACAATTTACTGAGAATTATTATAGATTATTTTAGAATTTTTATAACAAATTCTTTAAAAAAGTAACTTATTTTCAGAAATATTCTGAGTACCTCCTGCAGTCTTCCAAATTACGCCAAGGGTTACGCGTAGCCCATTTGAAAATCACTGAAGAAGGCCAAAGCGTGTGGACATGTTGATCCTGAGACCGAGTATATGACCAACCCCCGTCTGTAGGGGGCGCTTGTGACTTCCTTGGCGTGTCTTTGGTTAAGGCGACGCCCGTCCGTTTCCTGGCGGGCTGATGACGTCGTTCGAATGTTTACAATCGAGCATTCATTTCCAAATAATCCTCTGCTTTACAACGTATTACTTTAACATCGTAACCAAGGCAAGAATTAATAGGAGTAAAACAAATAGATTTTAATTGCAGGTACCGCGACATTTGTATTGTCGTTATTTGTTAAATGATTGATTGAATGCATGCATGCAGAAGCAGCCGCTGTTTGCAATAGTTATCCCGAATTCAATTCAGATTATCCATTTGCATGTCGTAACATGATATTTAAACTAGCGAAATAACGTCAGATGTAGTCTAATATTAGATCCATTAAAACATAATACTGCAGAAAGAGCACTCAGCTATTTGTGTTCATGCTTGCTTGTTCATTTAGAAAAATCACCTTTGTGTTTCAGCGAGAAATTGCTGCCATTTACGTGCGGAACTGGACACATGGAATAATTTGTGATGGAACAGCATCGTATGGAAAACCTTGAGGCTGATGGTTCAGATGATGTCCAAAGTCTCGAAGGACCCAATGGACAGCAGAACACCACCCCAACTGACATGCTAAGGTGCTTTCATGCCATCAATTCATCACCACATTTTGACTTCGTCTGGCTGTTCTTTACAGTCATTACCTGGCCTATGTAAAATATGGTCAGATGATAATGTTTTATGCCGATATGTTTATATTAACATAGTACACATTTCACGTGTGCATACATTTTGCTTTGCAGAATAAAGGAACAGATGTTCAACCAGTGTGTCGAGATGTCGGTACAGCTTGATGCAGGTATGCAACTTAAAAAAATACCGAAAGCACAACATGTGTCAACTCATGAACACTAAAGATTAATATTCTGATGTATTTTTCTTAACTGTATATTGTTATATGTTTACAGTCAAGAGCAAAAGATCATGTAGCCCAGCTGAAGCTGAAAGGAACTTGTGAGTACCCTACAGATTGGTCGAATCCATGTCAAGCGTCACACCTGGGGTTAGAAAAAGGGATACAGAATTTTGAAGCTCCATGAAATGTTCCTGGCAGTATTTATCTAATATAAATTCCAAATCATAAAATATGCATTTTGTTTTGAAAAAGGAATGGGTGCAACTCATCAATTGTCAACTGTGTAGACTAGTGAAATTCTTGTCTTGCATCCATGATATTTTGTGCCCAAATTACCAATTTGTTGAGCAGACCAACGCTGTAGACCATTTCATGGAGATTCAAATTGAAATTTACACTTTACAAATAAGTTCCGGTCACCTGTTAATACTATAATCCTTTAAAACGTGTTTGTTGCACATATGATTAAATCTGTTTTCTATTTCATTGTTTCTGCAGGGCTGATTATGTCAGTGAGTTAGAAGAGGCAAAGACAGATCAATTTATCAAGACGCTGCCTTTGCACAGGTAACAAGGGTACATGACAATACATGGTTATTCAAAAATGTAAATATATATTTGGGCTTATTATGCATTAATCAACCATTCTGTAGGGGGCTTATCTTCTATGTTTGTGTCTTGCAGAATGCAGATGTGGCATGCGATCGCAGAAAAAATGAAGCAAGAAAATCCAGAATCTGAGTAAGCCAACCTAGTGTGTGTAAATCTATTTAGTTCTTACAATAGAAGTTGTAGTATAATCAGTGATTTCCGCTTTTCTTTCACTGATCAATATTTGGACAAAAACCTTAATTGGAATTTGGTTGGTCTTATTAGCTGTTTATCATTTATGAGGTTAATGATTAATTAGCATTTAATGCTTAACATTTTCATGTCATTTTCTTCTTCACCTCATTTACATGGTGCCATGACATGGGAATTAACCTGAACAACACACGTCTTTGTACAGTTCGATGAAAGCATTATGCAATCGCTGCATGGCCCTTTGTTCACAAATAAAACAGCTTCAGCAGGTAAGAACTTTTGAGGTTTTTTCTGCACCAAATATTGTCTTTCAAAGGAATACGCCAACCAAATACAACTGCAATCAACTAAATGTTTCATTCTTGTGGCTTGATCAACTAATGTCAGTTGAAATTAATTATATTATATTCGACATCGGAATCTACACAACACGTATCCTTGAAATAAACTATCGAAGTGATTAATAAAGCAATCCGAAGAAAATACAACCATTACTATTTGTCAAGTTATCACTGAACCAAACATTTTCTATGGTGTATTCCTGGTTAACATATTCTTATTATAACTCACCACACTGTAACTGTTGTTGAATAGGAATCCAGAGATCTTGTGGATCAAGTCACCGACATACGGAAGAAGCGGCTTGGTACTTATACACTTTATCTTTCTCTCTTAATTGAACCCATTGTACTAGTTCCACATCGCTTGCACATTGTGGCCTCTTTTAAAGACCTGAACACGTATGTCCTGAATATATATACTCATTTAATGTGCACTTTGTATCAAAATGTGGTATTTCCACTCTTTTTTGGTAATCATGATGACTACATATTCACTATATTCCAATTATTTGGAATATAGTGTAAATACTATATTATTTAGTATTATTTAGTATTTATTATTTAGTATTTATGGTCAATTGATCGGGCTTTTAGCTTCTACCATGTACTAAGTGGAGAGTCAGTCTCCTTGTATTTATGGTCAATTGATCGGGCTTTTAGCTTCTACCATGTACTAAGTGGAGAGTCAGTCTCCTTCAGGTTTTCTTAGACCAATGTTTTCTCTGTGTAGAGTTGAAGCGGCTTACACGTGATCAAATCAAAGAGATGGACCACTTGATGTACAGGCAGGAGCACCCTGATTTGGAAAAGTACAAAGCTGCCCAACAGAAAGGCCAGTCCAACTTGGAGAAATACAAAACCATGACAGTTTTGACGCAGAATGTTTTGCGGGTAAATTTCTACACATACCTATATTGAACGATATTTAGGGCTGAATTTAAAGCACATTTCAATAACGTGTATTGCTTTTCACAGGGAATTCTTTTAGCCTGCAAAATCAATTGGGAGGATGACCCCAAAATCAAAGCTATTGCCACAACCCTAGAAGATCTTCCCATTTAAGGCTGAAGAAACATTATTCGTATATTTATGAATTGTCCTTGTATATACTTGAATAAAATGTGAGAAAGAAACTATTGAAGTTGTGGTGTTTACGTTCCGATAGGGGGCGACGTAGGCAATTAGGACGGATAACCACTACCTCCTGAAACGTCGTGGAAGATATATGGACGTGTTGTTTACACGTGCTGTTGTATTTCCACATTTGGGAGTATTTTTCCACTTATTTTACCAAACCACAGATCCATAATTATGCCGAAGGTCAGGGCGGAAAAGAAGAGCCGCCAGCACCAAGAAATAAAAAACCAAGGTGAGTTTATATCCTAGACATCGTATTCATTTCGTTGTTAGCAAACTAGCTGTCCAACTGTTGAGGGCAACTGATTATCTAGATGTATCTACTACTAAAAGCATGTCGGGACATTTCAATTCAATCGTTTTGCCTGTGTTTTCCCCTAATGTGGCTTCGAGTTATACATATTTGTTTATTATTAACCACACAGGTATTATGTTCGACACTGGCATTGGCCAGCACATATTAAAGAATCCTTTGGTTGTCAATGGAATTATCGAAAAGGTAGGAACAAGGAGATTACACGTTGAACTTATTCGGTACTTTACCCATCCTAAAATCTCATGGGACACAAATGAATTGTTCTTGCAGGCTGCTATCAGACCTACGGACGTTGTTTTGGAGGTGGGGCCAGGTACTGGAAACATGACAGTAAAACTTTTGGAGAAAGGCAAGAAGGTGAGTGTCCCGTTAGCCAATGAGGTAATGAAATCTGAAATGAGACTGGGATATTGAACATGTATTGCAAAACCTATTTATTTAATGATTGTTTATACAAATTGACATAAGCAATGTCGGACCTTGGATACGCGATGAGGAATTGCATCTTTGCTGCAGGTTGTAGCCTGTGAGTTGGACGGCAGATTGGTGGCTGAGCTTCAGAAAAGAGTGCAATGCACGTGAGTGAATTTGAATCTATCCATCTAGAATGTTTTTTTTTTTTTAAGAGTGTTTATACCATATTACATTCAAATAAAAGTACATGGTAGCATTATGGTGAAATTTGACCTCACAATATGAGAGGGATGATGAAAGTCATTGTGTTCATATTTTTACAGACCCCTGCAGGCCAAACTTCAAATATTAGTAGGGGACGTGCTGAAAACGGATTTGCCTTTCTTTGACATCTGTGTCGCTAATTTACCCTACCAGGTATAATAGATCAGTCAATATTGAAAATATCCCAAACCCCCAATGTTAACATGTTCACCCGAAGTAAATGTTGTTTTTTTTGCAGATTTCTTCACCATTTGTATTCAAGCTGCTGCTCCATAGGCCTTTCTTTCGGTGAGTAGAACCCAGAGATGTGAATTAACTCAATGTACCCTTTTTCACAAATCTCACTTTGTGCACTTTGCCTCTGTCCGACATCTCAGGTGTGCAGTGTTGATGTTCCAGAGGGAGTTTGCAATGCGTTTAGTCGCCCAACCTGGAGACAAGCTATACTGCCGGCTGTCCATCAACACTCAGCTACTGGCCCGTGTCGACCATCTGATGAAGGTGAGTCTCCCAACCAAACAAAACTACCATATGCTGACATTTCTGAGAGGTTTTCCAATTGTGTAAGATGGTGGTAGAATACAATGTTTGCTCTCCTCTACGCATTCAGGTAGGAAAAAATAACTTCCGTCCTCCTCCTAAAGTGGAGTCCAGTGTCGTCCGAATAGAACCAAAAAACCCACCTCCTCCAGTTAACTTTCAGGTATGTTACACAAATGAACACGGATAACTTGATGACAAAAATGTGATGCCTCCCATCAGCTGTTCAAGGGTAAACTAAAGAGGTGCTTTTTGAGATACTGCTTTTGAATTCCTTCAACAGGAATGGGATGGCCTGGTCAGAATTGCATTTGTGAGGAAGAACAAAACCCTGAATGCCTCATTCAAGTTAGTATGTGCGTGAGGTCATATTCACGAGTACTGTTTCTGTGAAGGTAAACTAAAAGTACTTGTATTTACATGTTATTCCACAGGAGTAATTCAGTTGAACAACTTTTGGAGAAGAACTACAGAATCCACTGTTCAGTGCACAACGTGGTAAGTATACCAACTCCAGCTAGTTTATTAGTTTATTAGGACCCCCTCGAAAATTAGATGGTGCATCTCAAGGGGCTATCCTTGAAATAAATAATAGTTTGCGATCTCATTCTGATAGTATCTTCTGTGGCCCTGGTCGCTATCATTACACATTGGATTTGTTCATATAGAAGGTATTTACAGGAAAAATATGCACCCCACACACAACCTAGCAAGCAAAATGTTTTGAGTCGGGTGTGCACTCGTTCATTTGAACTGTGAAATGTGCTGCCAGGAAATCCCTGCAGACTTCAGCATTACCAAGAAGATTGAGAGCGTTCTGCAGGAGGTGGAGTTCAGTGAGAAGAGAGCCAGGACTATGGATATGGATGACTTTATGGTGTAAGTCTTGAAAGCAGGGTTCCTACATGTTCTGGAAAAACTGGCTGATAAAGAGATTTTTTTTCTCAAATTCATGGAAAATGTCCACATTGATCTAATATCCTGAAAGAAATATGGTACATATGGAAAATGTGCAGTTACACTACCTCACATTTTATGTGTGGGCTGTTCAGTCACCAACTAAAAGGGGCATTGAATGAAATGATACTACATTACCGAGCAAGTTTGTAAGCTTTCATTGTAATCTTAATTTAGCTGATGGTAGCCAAGGCAGCTCTCAACTGATATAATTAGCTCACGTGTTTACTATCAGTTCTGGCTGTCAACCGGCTTAATATAGAAGAGTTAGAAGATTAAAATCAATCCTCAATGTGCCTTTACAATTTACACTGTAAAGGCACAGCAGTGGCTCATGGGATAGAGCGGGTTGTCCGGCAACCAAAAGGTCACCAGTTCGATCCCCGGCTCCTGCTAGCAGAGTGTTGAGGTGTCCCTGAACAAGACACCTAACCCCTACCTGTTCGCCACATGCTGGCCATCGCCTTGCTTTGTTTGGCGCTGTGTGATGAAAGGATGCTCATTGTAAAGCGCTGAAATGCAGTCCATTTACACTTTATGTTAATGTGGAACTCAGCTGAATGATTCACATCCCATGTTTAATCAGAAAATGTCTCCCTACACAGGTTGCTTCACGCATTCAACAAAGCCGGGATACACTTCTCTTAATTGCCACTCACATGTCGCCTTCGGATCTCTGAGTCAGAGTGTGGGAGAGGCGCTGCAGCACAAGACTCGTGAAGATGATCTCCCATCCCGGTCCCTCAACCCTTCAGACACATTTCTGTGAAGTGCTGAGGATACTCAAGCTTAAATATTTAAAGAAACGCCACTGAAAGACGACCAGTTTATCAAATGCATCCCTGACATATTTTTGTGATGCAACCGAACAAATGGTTTGTAAGTTTACAAAAATGTGGAACTTTGTTATAGAGTATGCAGAGGGAATAATGAGATGTATTAAAACAAACATTTGCTTGTTGAGGTTGAAGCTGATGTTGAGCCTCGAATGAGGAATAGTAGAAACGGTCTACTCCTCTAGCACTCTACGGTCGGATGTAATTATACACATTTTTTTGGTGTTGCTTTCCTGTTAATAGAGTGGTATTTGAAACGGCTTACATGGAGATGATGCGCTGCAGTGGGACTAATCGTTTGCACGACAAGTGATGAGAAACTGCTCAGGACAATTCTTAAAGCAAACGTCTTTACGGTGTTTGTCTTGCAAGTTTGGACATCTTTAGTTTATTGATTCCAACCATGACATAAATATTAAATCTGATCCATTCTGAAGATATCAGTGGAACTGCCAACATGGTCTCCCTGAAGATGGTGCTGTGAACCATCCTCACTAGAATATATTTACCTAAATCATGGATGTCCACATGGATTCTTGACATCCCTGATCCTTATAAAGACAAGTCCCATCAACCATCAGAGTACTCGTTATCAAATGGGTCATCTTTTATTTCTTCATCCAGCATAACATCTGGCCCAATCAAAGAGCAACATCTTCCACAGTAGGTAAGTCGTTATCACTATACATTGCAGCTGTTTTCTTCTACTTTCATTATAATGTGTTAAATGAGGGGATGAAAACCTTTTCACAGTAGCTTCGCATTGAGAGGGTTGCCACAAACGCGTCATGGCACACAAAGCAGAAGCAAACTACAGGTAGGAGGTCTACGGTCAACGTTTAAGATAAGAACGAGGAAGTGTACGAAGGAGCAGCAAAACTTGATTCAAGGCTACTTCCAAACAGGTTTTAACGGGGGAAGGGGATTAACATGAGCCTCTAGACAAAGCGGGCTGTACTTTACAGTGCCAATTTGTTGGTGCTGGATGGAAACATTTCTCCAAGATGCACATGTCAACACATGGCAGTCAGAGCTAATGGAAAACCCTTCAAAAATGTGCTGTAAACTTTAAAGGAGACCTAGCATTAAACTCTTGAAACAGGTTTCAAAAGGAGGTACAAATATGTATGAAAGAAATTAAAACTGTCTAAACCAAACCTCCATGCAAGATAAAAATCAACTAAAATAATTACAAAAGAAAGTTGTTTTCACCATCTATTGATTCCATGAGCATGGTAGTTCACCAGACGAGTCCTAGTTTTCTGTGGCACTGGAAGGCGGCTGTGCCAAACATCTAGCGGTGAGGCTTCCGTGTGTGCGCCAGTGCTCCTCAGCCAATATGTCTACACAGCACGCGGCCTTTTGGGATTGATCTGCTTACTGGCCTGCTCTTCCTCCTGCAGGGCTGAGCGGAAGGACTTCACTTTGTCTGAGAGAGAACGAGAGGTTGGGTTTAATCCTTTAGCTTTGGGGCAGCAATTGTGATCTTGTCTAGCACCATTATTACCTCGGAGTTCAGTGAGAATGTCAATTTTCTGGTCCAGGATCTGCTCCAGCTGGGTGGCATAGGTGTCCACGTCGTAGTCCACCTCCTCCGTCATCTCCAGCAGGACCTTCTCATCCTCCAGCCAACGGATGGACTCCTAACCAGAGGCGGCACGCACACACACACATGGTTGAACCCATGTAGGGAACATACAAGCAATAAGATATGCATTGAAGTAAGGGGTCACTGTGTTCTCTGTACCTGGAACACAGCCCGGTGGTCCTCAAGAACCTGCTCCTCCATCTCCACCATCTGAGACACGGCCTCATGGAAGGTGAAGAGCTGAGGAGACACCTCCTCCTCCTGGAGCCACAAGCATTGGACAACTCAATTATTCCATAAAAGTAGACAATATATGGCAAGAACACACGTTTACCAGAACAACTTTTCCAAAAGTATTTGGAGAATACAAGATTGATTGTACTTGTGATTTTGTGAATCAAGTCTCCATAGTAGTGCTTCCACAAGCCCCATTTCTACCGGCTTAGTTGCAGGTCAAACAGTTGTGCTTTGCTGTAACTATGGGAACAGAGTTGCCTACCGTGATCAAACATTTGGCTCAAAGTAATAACATGCAGTTGGTTTTTAACCAATGCGCCATAACACTAATTAAATCATGCATTATTACTGCGTACATAGTTTTCAATGAATGGTACATTTTCCCAGACAGATACTGTTTCAATAGTTTCCTGTTAACTAAGTGCAAACCCACATTTCCTCAGTACTCCAGCTCATGTGGAAAGGCTCGATTCAGACAAAAGACTACTTACGTTCTGCTCACAGAGCAGCTTGAGGTCGTCTCTCTGTGGCGAGCTGCTCAGCCAGTCCTCGTCCAGCAGGTCCATCTGGGTGAGCGGGTGGACGTTGGGTCGACAGCCCTCCGTCACCTGGTTGGGGTCCACCGTGAGCTCCTTCACCCTGAACATTGAAGACCCGACGGCCACACAGTTGAACGGAGCCGGAAATATATCAAAATATACGGTAACAGAAAAATGACGTCACAGATGCAGTGGATGTCTTATGAAGCAATGAAACCATGCAAATGCAGGGGATGTGTTAAAAACCTCCTCTATGCTCCTTTGCCTTAACCAGCATCCCTTTCTCTCCCTTCAGAGGCAATGCCTGAGCCGCAGTGGGCTCAGGACGGACCCGTGGAGAGATCATTTCTGCCATCCGCCAGGGATTCCTGTGTCGGTGCTTAAGACCGACACCTAACTAGATTGCGTTCCAACTTACAGTTTTTGCCCGTTGCTTGAACACTATACCCATGCTTTGACCAAAGTGACACAACTTGAAGTGTTTGTTAGTATACCTTAAACATACAAACCATACCTTAAACAAAAGTGCTGCTTTTCACTATAGTTGCAATTCTGCAACACACTTGCTCCTTTATGCAACACACTTGCTCCTGCATACTACACACTATTACATACATAAGACACTTCGTTCAAAAATGAAATCTTAGGGTACCATTGGGAAGATACATCTAGTCAAAATACAAAACACATCGGGTAATTGAAAACACTAAGATACACACTTTACAACTTTGCAAGCATGGATGCAGGGCGAGCAAGAGGAAGAGGAAGACATGGATAATGCATGAAGGGGAGGAGACGTCAGCCCACAGTGCTACAGAGCCAGACAGAGTTGGTCGAAGAGGAGGACGTGGTCGAAGAGGCCATGCACGGACCATTATTTCCGATGACATAAGAGAAACTTTGGTGGACCATGTCATAAACCATGGCCTGACTATGAGGGAAGCTGGGCAAAGAGTCCACCCTAATCTAAGCAGTTTCACAATTTAATCCATCATAAGGACATTCCGACTGGAAAACAGGTATGTCTTCAACCCTCTACTTCTACTCTACTCAGACGTTATCTAGAGTATTTAGAGTACTGTACCATATCACATTACCGTATCACATGTACTGTATTGCAGGGTGGCTAATGCACCTCGAGCACCACAAAAGTATTGAGATACTTGAGATGGTTCAGTACAGTGTCTGGTATATACAGTATACAATACTGTAAAAAAGAAGCAAACAAACAACAATTTGTGGTTGTATTTTTCTATAGAATGACTAGAAGACCTTCTGGGGGTGGACGCCAACGCCTGTTCACCAAACAGCAGGAACTGCAATCGATTGCCATGTTCCGTGTTTACAGTATAGTGTATTTTTTGTTCTATTTTTGCTTTATGTAACTGAATTTACGGTACTGTAAAGTACAGTACTGCAATGTACAGTATTGAGTATTTGATTTTTTTGTTGTGAAAACATGCCTTCTGTGTAACTGAATAAAAACAGTGTAAATAAAAGACTGCAGTGTTTTATATAAAGTAGACTAGTGTGTTGCTGCTGATCTGAAAGTGTATTTCATATGACGCAAGTGTGTATCATTTTGTCATCAGAGTGACGTTTTGACAAAGGATTGTTAGGTTTTCATAGCAGAGTTTCAATTTGACATGGGTGTGAATAGTTTATTCCCAAGTGTTGTGTCTTATTTGCTTGTGTGTAGAGTTTTGACACAATGAGCAAAGTTTAGCAAAATGTGTTCAAGCAACGGGCAAAAACTAATGAAAAATGAGGGAAAAAAAGTAAAACCCAACACAGAAGCAGATGAAGGACCTAGCGCAATGGGGCGTTTATGCAGAGATGACCAGGGATCATGAAGGGAAGAGGAAAAGCATGCCTTGTCTGAGTTGGTACAACAGGGGGAGTGCTTAACCTGCTTGGGGAGGTAGCGACAAAGTCATCATAGTCAAAGGTATTGGTGGGCGAGTGGTCAGGGCGGCTGCCCTGGCCACCCTGCTGGGAGAAGGGGATGTCTGAGGGACTAATCCCAAACTCCTTGACTCTGCACAGAGGCAGCGAGCACACACACACACACACACGCACACGCACACACACACACGACCGGAAAAAGAAAGCAGGGCAGAAAGAGAAAGGATACGACAGTCAGAAATGCACTACGGACAGAGCAAATCTGATCTTACATGTCAGTCGTGTTTCACTGTTGACCTTTAGCTATACACACAATGACAACCCATCTAGTTAACAAGTCTAGGCTACAGCCATCGTCTTTGAGTAGATGGTATAAAGTGAAATACAGACACATTTGGAACCATCAAGTAATTTGAGTCACTGTATTCTTACCTGTTGGCGTAGCGTAGCGTGTTTAGCGTATTCTCACACGACGTCATACCTGGAGAGATAGTTGCAATCTGCGCAGAGGGAGAGCATTCACTCCGTGTTAAAGAGAGCTCAGGTCTCTCGCATGGACACCAATAAGGAGTCAGGACGGTTGAATCACATCCACGTGAATGACGAATAGAACACTGACCATGCATGTACGCGAGTTCTCCCCGATGAAGGAGTCTCGGAGGACCTGCGTGAGTTTACTGGCCCTGAACGGTGTGTGGGGCTTGTTCCGGCCCAGCGCCCGAATACACTCCTGGTGGACGGACAGAGGGCGATCAGGAGAGAGAGCGAGGGGAGAGCCCTGTACTTCCACCAGGGAAACAACACTAACAAGAAGAATAACAATAATACATTTGATTGATGTCACCTCACATAGAATAAAAGCATAAAATAACAGTGTCAAACATTATTAGATTATGAATGTGACAAACTAAAATATATGAGCGGTAATGTACAGCGAGCAGGTCAGTAGAATATGATAATGACAGTACATTAACCACGAACATAAAACACAGCTACCGACAATAATCTGACAAAAAAATATAACAAGCGAAAAATTATTTAATTGATCAATAAATAACTGCCATTCCACTATACAGCAATACCCAACCTGTTGAATGTGCTAATCATCCAATAAGAACCAAGCGTTCAACAAAGCAGTGGGATAGATAAACAGGTGGGGCACGGGGCGGGGGTACCTTGAGTGCAAGCAGGCTCTTGTTGATCTCGGCCCCCTCCAGTCGGGTCTGGCGGTCGGCGCTGGACGTGTCGGCCCCGCGCTCGTTCCCCGCCAGGTCGATGAGGGAGAACTTGCCGTGCATCTTGCCCTTCCGGCGCAGGATGATCTGGAAGACGGCGTGGCTGCGTGATGAGTGGGCGTTGGCCGACGTCTGCCCCGATGTTCTGGAGTGGTGGAAATGTGCCGTGAGCAGAGACATTTTAAAAACAGTGCGTCAGGTCAGTGCGGTGGGGTAAGGTGAGACATACCTGCAGCTGTTGCCCACTTCAATGAGTTTGAGGACGTCTTCTGTGCATTTGACGTCTTTCTCCTGAAGGCCCACTACCTGCACCTGCTGTTTCCCATCTTCCAGAACCCGGAGCTTACTCTTTTGGTTCAGCAGGTCAAATACCTGCAACACACATGGTGGTGGTGGCTACCGCTTAGTCACTTGTTGAATTGCTTGGTGTCCATTTTCATTGCCTTTCCAGATTGAAAGATACAAGGTCTGGTGTGAATGACGTACCTTGCCGCTATAGATTTCAAAGAAGGTTGCATACACCTGTAGATCTAGCTTTTTGTAGTTGGGTTTCTTCAACATGACAAACACGTCCCGAGCTGCATGTAAAACAAAGTTGGATTCAGTTTGTACTCACTAAACCCTAAAGGGAAATCCATTGGAAATGAATCATTTCAAGCACATACCAGCTAATGCATAAACTCCTTTTGCACAATCCTGGTTCTTTCCAGAGAAATCTCCTCCCATAGTCTAAAACGTAAAAACACAACCCAAACAAAATGATCCAAACATAAACACAACTTTGTAGTTGATAAATCTATGGGATGATAAAGCCTAAATGCATCCTTCTTGTAGTGCCATGGTATAGTTACGCAGAAATGAATAACTCCTAACTCCAACTCACATGTGTTTTTCCACTTCCTGTTTGTCCATAGGCAAAGCAGGTGGCCATACCCCTCTCAAAGATGGTCTCCACCAGTGGCCTGGCTGTGAACCTAACAGGCAGGTTTGAGCATGCTCACTCGATCATGCTGTACTGAGGACTGTATGTACACTGATATAGCCATGGCCACAAACAATGGCCTACATTACACGCTTGCCATCAAGAGAATGGGAACACATTCAAAATCATAACTAAAATGGCCGCCGTTAATGGAAACTGACCTGTAGACCATCTCATTTGTGGTACTGTCGTCGAAGGTGTAGTCGAAGCGGAACGTCTGGTTCTCAAGGTAGCGGGTCAGGTCCACCTTCTGTTTGGGTTCGTGTACCATCACAACGTCTTTGCTTGGAATGGTGATCACATCCAAGTCCTTCATGCTCAACTCTGCAAGGCAGCGATACCGTAAATGGCAGAGTAAAAAGAAAGAGGCCTTGCAGAGCTGTTAGGAGTGGAGTTAGGTGGTGACGTTTGACCGTACCCTTCTTGTTGAGTGGCCGCTTCCTCACACAAACACATATTCGGTGCTCTTCAATCTGAAAACAATTCAAAGAGGAATCGTTGTTGGACATATTTTTATGGAACAATTTGGCACAACACCCCCCACCCATCTTACACACAAAATAAAGAGTGCTTTTGAGATTAAGCTAGCCTTTGAAAATCAATGATGCAGCCAACAGCAAAGTGAATGGATTGGAGACCAAGGCGCTGGATTGGGCTCCACTCACCAGATCTGCGGTGGTCAGGGGCCGGTAATCCAGGCTGGCTCTGAACTCTCTGATCATGTACATGATCTCATAGTTGGGGATGGTAGTGTCCACCTCCTGAGAGAGGAGCCAGAGACAGGAGGAAGAGAGGATCTGTGAGTGCTGCGCACGATGTAGCAACACCCAACTATCGAACAATGGTGACAATGGTGCAGATGGCTGTTTGATACACATTTTTAAATTTTGTGCTTGGTGCTTATAACGTCATGACATGACAGGGTTAAGCAAAACTATATGTATGAAGTATATAGTATACATTGCTATCATTCTCCATTTTTTGGGGGGTACGTCACCATCAGTTAAACAACACAACTAACTGACCTTGGTTTCGGGTGTGTTGCAAAGGAAAGAATGGCCACCAATTAAATGTGATGGGCCAGCTAGCCGGCAGAGCAGCCCTATCCCTACGACCTCCTCGTACCTGTGCCCTCTTCTCCCTGAGTTCCTGCTGCTGGATCCGTCGTCGCTCTCTCTTCTCCTGCAATTTCTCCACCTCCTTCACACAGTTGGATTTCCTCCTGGCTGCCATCCGGAATAGAAACAAACTCGTCACTTGGGTCTTTTCAGTCGCATTACTCCTTCAGTATTATCTATATATTTGGTATCTATACTGCAGTCCTCTAGGTTCTTCTTAATTATTTCAGCATTGTAAATCTGTGTCTCCGCCTGTTTAAACTAAACTGCTTTGACCTTTGTCTTGGACTGTCCAGTACAAAGAGAGAATGAGCTACTGCCTCCAGTCCTGCCTTTGAATACCCACCCCACCCAACCCATCCCCGCAACAACGTCCAGTGTCTAAGAAACTAGATTCTCCACACTGTTGTGGAATCAATACACATTCACACAATGATTAATAAAAATAAAAAAACCCATTCAAATGATTCCAATCCACCAAAATGCATGATAGTCCCAATTTCAAAAGACCATCCACATAGCGCTGAGAGCTCGGTAGCATCCACAACGACAACGGTTACTCGAAGAAAAAAGAAGGTGTACCGGTAAGTGGTAAGATTTTTTGTTTGTAAATCCTGCTTGTGATTCGCTGCAGAGCTTGTCATGGAAAACAACCCATTAGCCCCAGCCTACCGCCCTGCTCCGGGCCCCCCTGCTGAAGCCCAGCTCTGGAGCCAATCACTGGCTCCGGGCCCAGAGGGACCTCCCCACCACAGGGCTTAATAACCAGCTCTGACCCGGTGCCGAAAAGGAGGAGAGTGGCTTCACTAAGCCGTGGAAAGCAGCGGGAAAGGACAGAGTTGCTCAGCGATGTTAGGTGGGGTAGAGGAGTTGTGCGGAGGGGTAGGGGAAGATGAAGGTAAATTGATAGTATTTATAAAAAAAGTTCAATGCAGCAGCACAGGTCTCCCTCTGTTGGCCCGTGAAAGCCTGCTGTGATTCAGCAGAATGTAGCAGAGTAACAGACACACGGTCTGGCAGCTGAATCTGTTTGGTTTCCCCCCCCTTCCTAATACCCAGAAAGCCTGTCTGCTGGATGGATTGAGGGTGTGCTACTTAACCACAGCACACATTGAAGAAAAAACATCCAGCAGACATTTTGGAAGCACTACATGAAACTACTTGAAGTTGTCTTCTTCATATCTGACCGAAAGTCCATTGGAATCACCACAAAGCGTTTGGAATGAGATTAGAGGCAGTTGATACATACAAAGCTGTCCAAACTCCTTTCTGGTAAGAGGGTGATGTGAGGACTCTGTGATAAACATGCAGTTAACAGAACATCAGGCTTGTTTCCTTCCTTAAGAAATATTTGAAATAACACAGTAGATAGTAAAAGTGCAAATGCCCCATGGCACTCGCCATATCCCTGATTGGGCTAAATGCATAAATGTTGAAAATGCATCACAGCATCGGGTTGCTTATTAATTATACGCTTGTGTATTTATCCACAAAACATTCAGGTTTGGTGCATGACATGATAAGGATCAGAGATAAAGAAAGTTAAGATAACCTTCACTTTGTGTGTGTGTTACCATTCTGCAGCTGCTGCTGGGTCTGGGCTTGGGTAGGCTGTGCAGGCTGCTGGGCTGGGGGGGGCGGGGCTGGCTCTGGCTGGGGGGGCTGTGGTGCCCTGGCCCTGGTGGTCACTACTGGAACCAAACACGTTAGACAGAGAGCTTTAGATACCAGCTACAGAGCCACATGAGTTCATAGTCGGAGAGATCACTCATGTTTTGAGGTTGTTACACATTTCAAACCATCTCCCACCTCGGTTATCCCTGGATGGAGCTTCAATCTTGCTAGGGGCAATCGTTCTGCGATTCTGAAAGAAATAGGCATCAGCACGTTATGCACACACACACTTTATTTGGCAGACGTGTGCCAAGTTTCCAGCAAGCCGTGGATGATTGTGGACTATCTTCTTGGCCGTGTTTCACAGAGCAGGAGGCACTTGATAGATGAAGAGAACCTCCTGTGTTCAACAGGACAACTAACCTCCATGCTCACTCAGCACCTCGTTTAGTAGTCCTGTTGACCGCCATGCTCATTCAGTACCTCGGTTAGTCGTCCTGTGTTCAACAGGACTACTAACCGCCATGCTCATTCAGCACCTCGGATGGCACGGCATTAAGTTAACCAAAATATATCATTCAAAACAGATCATTGCCTGGGGATCTTTCCAGAAGTGTAAACCAACAGCGCTCCACAAGACCCTCATGCACCAAGTGGGTCTCTTCAGCCTGTGACCATGTGGACTCACTGAATTACCATAGAATGACTCAATGACCTATGGTCCACAAATAAGTTACTGTCTATTTGCAATGTACTGATTTCCAGCAGTAATAAAGCATAGGAAACATTGACTGGAATAACCCATTAAGTTATAATACAGGTGTGCACCCATGAAACAAAGCTAAAATGCATTTAAGATTACCCTAATGCAAGGAATACACATGAGCCTATCATGACAACAATAAACCAAAGATATATTAATACATTATTCGATATAAATATATGCTATGAGGCCATGTGTACAGACAAAATTACATAGCCACAATAGACCAAATAAATAACAGATAAAACAGAATCACCATGGAAGTCAGTAAGCTAAAATAATAATCAGTAACTGAGAATGGTTGAATGTTGCGTTTGTCAGCACATTGGCCCATTCTGATATGAGAAACAGGAGTCAAGTTATGGGAATTTGACCTGGAAGTGACTCATGCTAAGACTCCTTCATTAAGATCCTCATGTCTTTCAGTGTCCAGGTTAAAGGGTCAGATCTCACCTTTGCAATTTTGTTGATTTTGACAGACGACGGTGTGGGGGGAGGCGGGGTTTCTGGGCTTGGCACCATCTCCTCCTCTGGAGCAACATCTGGATTTAACGCAAATATACTCTCCAGGTCAATCTGCCAAAAAGAAGCAGGGTTAGAATTTGTATTAGTTGAGTTTGAATGACATGCATTTCTCAGTACAGCCTGGTGGCAATGAATGGCATGAATCATGGAATGCAGCAGTGGATGTTTTTTTGTTTTGTTGTGAACTAATTATGGGATTATTTTAAGACAGGGCAGAGACAGCCACATTCACAGTGAAACGATAGCTCTCCATTCTATGATGTGCAAGCCCAAATTAACCAGGCTTATCGGTATCAATAACAAATTCATAACATGCAAAGGTACGTATCCGAGGCCTTTACATTACTCAATAGGGTCACACTACAGTTCATATACAAGTACAGAGCATGTCCTTGGGGGGGCTGTGGTTCTGTGATCTCCACAGCTCTTGGATGTCTGCAGATGCATTATTCATCGCGTGACGGAGCACAGCAGATGCCGCCACCACTGCTGCCCTTGGCTCATAACGGCCAGTGTCGTACCTCTTTCCCTTTTGTGTCGCCATTTTCTATCCACTCCACTGTGACGCTCTCGTTGTCCTGGTTAAGGGAGGTCACCATGGCCTGGTGTATTCGCCCTGTGGATGGAGCAGACATGCTGGTGGACCACTGAAGAGATTCCAAATGCAGCTTATCAATGAAAATTCAACAGTATGTATATGGTTCGTGTTACTTGCATGCTAAACGTGGATGTTGAAGACTCAGATTTTTGGTTGCTAATTTAAGTTTCCTCAACAGAAAAATAACAAAGCAGACACTTGCAATCATCTGGTGGACAACCCTGCCCACCGTGTTGTGTTGACAAAGTGTAGGTGATACACTTTCACATAGCCAAGTTTATTGTATTAGATTCCGTTTTAAAGATTTTGTTTCTGAGCCAACGACTGTATATTCTGGGACAAAGGTGACCGCTGTGGCTCAGCCGAAACAGCACGCTTTTGTTGTTTCGGTAAATGTCCTATACAATGTTGACGTCAAAGGGCCCAAGGGAGTCTTGTCATATTTAGCTTTGAGTTCCTGAGGTTTCAGATGAAAGCAAAACAATAAAAAGGCTGGCCTTGATGGAGCATGCACTCACCCCTAAGGTTTGATAATGGCCCATCAGAGAGAGCATCTGATACAAGAGACTGTAGCCAGTCTCTGTGTCTCGCCCATCATCATGCCAGCTGCCAGGGGCCATGCATTGATTGAAGCACTACCATCGTGGGTTGTTATACTTCCAACACACACTAGGGAAATGTGGAGTTCCTGTATCCATGATTCAGAGACAGGAGTGGGGAAATTAGCTCTGATGCTTTAAGTGTTCTTCGCTTTCTGTGGTACCACATTGGTGGTACAGGCAAGCAGAGCACAGGAACCAAGTAAACACAGAAACCCTAATGTATATTGAACCACTATTATTATTTATTGGCCAATAAAATGTTATTGAATTTCTCAACCCTTCTCCATAGTATAATTCAAATATGCATGGCATTTCTCCTCATTTGCATTACCTTAAATCGTGTTGTAGATTGCAGTGCCATATTTAGTATTAGGACTGCCCAATTGACCACGCAATCATTGTGAACTTAAGACCATTATTTGCTTCCCCCATCCAATAAAATAACATAGTGGTTTAATGGGAGAACTTTGTATAAACCTCTGACAACACAATCTGGATGAGTAACTAGAACAACCATCCCATTCATCCGTTGTCACTGGGTGAAAAACACAAACCATTATTAAAAGGCAGGGTGGCCAGTTTAACCTGTTGCAGCCTGAACTTCCAACCAAGTATCCCGATGTCTTTCAAGTGGTGAGCTGGGGTTCACATGCACCTGGAACCACAGTCTCTGGCTCCTTGTCTTAATATCCAACGCTTCCTCACTGTTAAATATGCCCAACAGCCAACTAGGGCATTCATATTATCATGATTTGTTTACAAAACAGGGGGAAATTAAAACAAAATAATAACCTGTAAAGGATTGAGAGAAAGTCTTGGCAAATTCAAGGGATCTCGCACCTATTGGGTGGCGTGCTGGTGCTTAATAGATTGACTCTAGCTTCCCTTCACCAGAGCACATCCTACCCCCCAGCGTGAGGGCAATCCCTACTCAGGGCACGTCAGCAGCAAGCCAGGCAGTAGACGGGTAGACCCTTTTTACTAGCCTGTGTACTTTTGACAGCTTGTTCAACCATTAACTTTAAAAGAGCGCCAACCCGTCCATTGAATAAAAGTATCTGTAATCAACAGCTACACATTACAATGCTAAATAGTTTTGGTCATGTTGACTCAAACACAGGGTGTTGCCTATTTGGGTTTGGGCGAGTTGAACAAATAGGAATCTTTTATGTGCTCATCTTTTATACACACAGACATCATTCTCGTCAATTTCGTGCTGGCCACTTGGAGCATTATCTATTGATTTCACAAAAAAGTCCAAGACATACCCATGATCCCATTAGAGACATGAGAAATACATTTACCAAGTATCTGGTAAAGAGTATGAGCGGAAGTCTACCCGGTTTTCTTACACAACTTCTTATATCTGCTCAAGAAACGTATGTACAACATCGATAAGGCCCTCCTGTTTAGTTCAATAAAGCATGGCTAAATGGCTGAATTGATTATGCTTTAGATTCGGAATCAGCATGTCTCATTATTATGATCGCCCTGGTCCGAAGTATGAATGACATGGATCATGGAGACATGAGTTTGTATTGTAGCTAACGCCAATGAAGCCGGCGAGCCTCCATAATGCTATGTCGTCTCCATAGTGCCTTGTTGTTTATGGAGGCTCGCCGGCGTACGAGTGAGCTAACCTCAATGAGCTCCAACAGCTTTTGGTAAGCTTAATGCGACCAAAGGCACGTCTAATGCTAGCTAATATGCTAGCACGCCAATATGATGATGGCTTGGGTCTATGTCTTTGTCTTGACTGATGACCCTATATCTAAAATAACAACACTTAGAAATATCGCCAACAAAGCTATGGGTGACCTCGATGAATTGGACGCAATGAAGCAGTTAGTCAGTCATTGACATCCCTATCAGTTAATGCTAACGTGAAGCTAAGGTTAGCTTCGACGTGATGCACTGCAGTCAGCGACAACGGTTGCCGTCTTCCTCCAACACAGCAACAAAGATATTCACACAACTTTCACACACCAAGAGCAAGGGAATACACCGCAATAAACTCACCATCACTGCGCTTTATCTCAACATACGTCCCAACGACAATTTTCCCAAAACAAGACGCCATGATGCATTACTTAAAATTTTAATTAAAATGTTTTTCTGTAATATTATATTCGAAATAAACTAAGCAATTGCTGCTAGCAGTGTTTGAAGGGAGGAAGATGCAGGGAGCAGCGGGAACCAACGGATGTCGAGCCAGCCGCCAGGGATACCACAACTTCCGGGAAGACGTTTTCAAAATAAAAAAAATACAAATATATATATATATATCTTTCATAATTTCACACAGACGTTTGCGTTCGGATACATTCTTTAACCAGAGCCAATAAACCAGAATTAAATGACCATTTAAAAAATGCAAGTAAAAATTAAATTACTGTTTGATAGAAGTGTATCTTCAATTTCAACCATCTATGAAAGTATATAGTGGCATATTTAAAGGTAGAGTTTGGAATTCTCTCTTTTGGCCATTTTTGCAAA
>JAOPJJ010000122.1:5374032-5390182 GCA_027122795.1 Enchelyopus cimbrius
ATCAAAATCCAATGACGCTTTCCCAGACTGAATGACGGGAGAGAATCGAAGTCAAAGGCTGGTAATGGCCAGGCTAACCAAATCCAGGATACAGGCCTCAAATCTGAAAGGCTTTTTCAAGGACATAATAATCAGTTATCATTTTACACACTTGGACCTGCTCCACTGCCTCCTACAAATACAGTAGCGGTCTAAATTATGCACATTGTCCCGCCAGAGAGCTCTCAGTAACACTGTTACTGTTAGAAAAAGAAAAATGGTTCTGACCACCTGTCCACCTCTTTGTTGAGAGTCCAAGAACTGCAGGCCTCACATGGACTCTTCTGGAATGACAGTTGGGGTGGTGGTGGTAGGGGGCATGCTGGCTGGGTGACAGGGTCAGGTGGGGAGAGAGAGAGAGAGAGAGAGAGAGAGACAAGACACAGCTCTGCTTCACAATGGTTGCACACATTCACCTGTTCAGAGTGCGAGCCACTGACGGCGACCGCGCCATCGTGGGGACAAATGAATGTGAAGGTGGACTGGAACTTAGTATAACAGAGATATAGTGAGAATAACTCTCTCTCTGATTTAAGATAGACCATAGCCGAAACCTAGCGAATGTTCACATTTTTGCGGCACATTCGCAGCAGATTTCCCCATCGCTGTCACCACCACATGGAACCAATTGCTCCTCCAGTGAGAAGCACATATTGACACATAGAATGAAAAAAATGATTGCATAAGTGTGTGTATGTGCATGTGCGTGTGTGTGTGTGTGTGTGTATGCACAGTGTCCCCTGTAACTCCCTCTTCAAGTGGTTTCAGCAGTCAGTCATGACTGACGTCCAGCAACATGTCTATTGTACCACTGGTGTGTTTATAGCATATAGAGTGCACAGATAAGGGGTGTCTGAGGTGATATTTTAATCAAATGAAAGAGACAAAGAGAGAGGGAGAGACAGAGATAGAGTCTGTGTGCGCTTATGTATTTGTGTCCATGTTTAATCTGACTCAGTAATGTGTTTTCACTGAAGTGGTTTTATGATAGGCAACATACGTAGCCATGGCCCATTAAGGATTTGATTCAGGAAGGTCATGCATGTCACTGCTACAGTATGGTGTTCTGCATCATACTCTTAAAGCCACAGTGCAAATAGGCCAAATCCTTTTTTGGGATTGGACGTCTTTTTTTTAGGTGATGCTTCACGTTCGTCTGAACATGTCATCATCTAGCCTCGGCTATGAAGCTTGTGATTGGTTTGGGGAAGGGGGTTATCGTCATGGATTAGGGACTTGCAGATGCATTTATATGCATGGAGGGGGGGGGGGGGTAAGCTACTGCAGGCTAGTGAAGGGAGTGACAGACAGTACTCAAGGCTTTGCTTTTTAAAAGGTAAAAGTATGACACATCAGTCGTGAGTCACCCACCCTCCCCCTCCCCATAAGGCCAAGTGGCTGTGTTACACACAAACACACATTCTGTGACTCTTACACGATTACATAACACAGTCCTGTGCTGCTCATATTGACCCCAGCGTCAGTCGTATCCTGACCCATCCCAATTGGACAGACAGAGAGATTGGGAACAGGAAGGAGGATAGGGAGAGGGAAGTGTTGATCTTGAGGAGTGTATGGAGCCGTGAACTCCCCGGGTGGAGGTAAGGTGAAACCTGCTGATGTATTTGTGGCTCAACAAAGACTTGGTTTTGTGTGTTTTTTGTGTTTTTTGTGTGCTCAGAATCTGAGCACACAAGCTGCCTGGAGGTTGACAGGACTGTGACACCGCAGTTGTTGCACACAGACAAAGACACACACAGACAAAGACAACCACACAAGCACACACACACACACACAGACACACGCATACGTGTGTTCTCGTACGCACACACACCGTTATGATGGATGAGATCATAGGACACATACATACAAAAAACATGCATCTCCCTCTCTCTCTCTCTCTCTCTCTCTCTCTCAATCTCCCTCTCTCTCTCTCTCTGCGATTGGTAAACAAGCCATAGGCTGCACATCCCATTCCACTGCTTTGAAAGGCTTTTGCCACATGCCTTATTACAGTTTTTCTCAATTGCTATAACACTAAACCATAAGCACTTTTCACCTGTTTAGACACAACTCGCCAACACATTTCATTGTGATGCACCTGTGTTGTATAATGGTGAGCACAGGTGGCAAAAGGCAAGCACAAGTAAAGCACAGTTGTCACTGGTTGAACACAACAAGTCAAAATGTATCACACTTGTGGCTAATGATGTGAGGGACCATGTATAAGGCGGTTCAGAGAGCACTGCTTTGTGAGGCACTACAATGGATAGAAATCTGAGAGGATGAGTTTGTGTGAGAGGTGGTTGAGGAGGTCGAGCTGGTCAGCGAAGACAAAGGACAGTAATATCTGATGAAATCAGAGCTACTGTGATTGACCATGTTCTTGTCCATGGTATGAGCATAAGGGAGGCCGGACAAAGGGTACAACCAAACATCAGTAGATTCACTGTGTCCACCATTATCCGAAGATTCAGAGAAGAGAACAGATAATTACCTTTTTTGACGTTATAGTATGTAAATGTTGACAGCAATTACTGTATTACTATACTATATACTGCACCACAGTATAATGTAAGTAAATATATGTTTCAGTGCATCACTGTGCCAATGTACTGCAGTATTGTAATCTAAAGGCTAACTGTTTGTAGGCCTAGTATTCCATGCATATGTGTGTACTTTGTTTTACGTAGGCATACTGTATACAAGTGCTAAATGCACAGGTTTTTTGTTTTGCAACATTTAGCCTATTAGCCTACAGTGAACAATATACATTTATTTCTACAGCTTCCTGTCCTGAGCATGTTGTTTTCTATTTTTCTATGTAGTCTTTAGTGACTGCTCACTAGTGTTTATAATTTTGACTCAGGTCACAATTTGACAACATAGTTCAGTTTTGAGCACAGATTGAACTGTTTTGAAGTGAAAGAGTAGTCTGAGGTCTTCTGAATGTAGCTTGAGAATTGTGTTGTGTGTTCACAGTTTAGAGAAAAGGAGAGCAACTTTCGAGAAATGTGTCTTGGCAATCGGGAAAAACTGTAGTATCTTGGAGTTTCCACTGGAGTAAATTGCCTTTTCGCTGTCAGTCTGAAATGAACCGTAAGAACCTGAAATGAGTGGTCCTGTGGGTCTACTTCTGCCAAATTAGCTCCGTTCAAAAGTAGCATATGACTCCTTGTTAAAGATAAAAAGCCTTCTACTCGTTGAATGTTCGGTTATTCCACACAGCATCTCAACCTTTGTGAGTGGATGTTGTGACACTGGGTTGTTTTTTTGTCTTTTCTCCCCCACAGATACGTTCTCTCAGACAGATGACCAGACCATGTGGCCGTGATCTCTCCTCCTCCCTCCTAGCTTGCCATTAAGCAAGGTAGGTTAACCCACTTACATAACGATGAGAATTACAGCCCACCTCCCCTTCATAATCGTCTGCTACCGCTGTGTCGTTTTTCCCTGTTCTGGGAGTATTATGAGAACAGCTAAGTTAATGATAGACTGAGATTTTCCGGATCGTTGCCACAATGCCGTTCTGAGGGAGACATTATTGTGGAGGTGTTGATGAGGGGGGGGGGGAAGTGATGAGGGCCTAATGAAAGTGTTGTGTCACTGTTGTGAAAACACAGGTTCACTAAAGCTTCCCTTCTCCTGTCCCGGTTGGCTGGGGTCTCACTTCATACCCTCTTTACACCCGGCAGATGTCGACCCCTTTGGAAAATGGGATGGGGGGGCATTCCAACACGAGCAGAGAGAAAACCTACAAGAAGGTGCGTGAAAAAAAAACGAATCCAACAAGCGACTCCAGTTCTGGAGCATAATTGTTACTTGATGTTTCTCTTGGAACGTAACCTGAGAAAAAAGTCCTCAAATGTTTACTTTAGAAACGTCATGCATGCGTCACACGAGGCCAGAGGAAATGTTCGGAGATTGCTTTGTTCGTAACACCAGCAGCTCCAGGTCTGCCCTAAACCAGTTAGCCTGATGCCTTTACTGCCCAAATCCTGGTTTCTTTAAACTTATATCAGCGTTTCTCAGAAACGGCCTCAACGGCATCTACTTACTTACTAAAAAACCTTGAGATTACAGAGTTCATGCTGTTCATCCGTTTGTGCTGTAATCACTGTCAGCCCCTGTCCGGGTCCTATTTATGTAACAGCCCTGCCCCTAGTGGATACGATGTCAATAAACATGGTGTGAATGCTACTGTGGCTCTCTCTCTCCTTCAGACCACGTCGTCAGCGCTGAAAGGGGCCATTCAGCTGGGTATCGGCTACACTGTGGGCAACCTGACCTCCAAGCCCGACAGAGATGTTCTCATGCAAGACTTCTACGTGGTGGAGAGTGTCTTTCTCCCAAGGTCGGTTGCTTTTTATTACACTGCCCACAATACTTTTTTTTCACTTTGAATATCTTTTTAATATTTTAAATTAACTGGGTCATTTATTATGTGAATTCCCATTATCCGATCTTGAAACCATTTGCTTGTTTCATAGTATCTTTGTAGTATACTGATTATTTTTGTCATTGTAAAAAACAAGCAATTATAGTACACAGAGTATCGTGAGTATGTTGGAATTCTAGAGGCAGTGAATCAGAGACGGCCTTTCAGAGATCGATTAGCTACAGGTGTTATAAATATAGATATAAATACATATAAAACTGGAAAACTCCCCTTGCACAATTGAAACCTTCTCAATGTTCTCCTTTAGTATGGACACATCAAAGTCACAACAATGTTACCCTTGTTAGCTTACGTCAGCTGTCAAATTATTCCCACTCAATGGCATATGCCAATTTTATTTTATTATGTGGACTTTCAAGAGTTTCCCCATAAAGGCCTTCAACAAGCTGGTATTTCAGTAACTTGGCTTAATCCATTCACATCCGGGAGGATCAAAGTACATTCCTTTCATCATTTGTTCCACTCTGGTAACCAGGTTTTACTACAGAATACGTGGAGTGCTTATAAGTTAGATGTACTCTGAATTAAGGCCTCTCAAGACACATAAGACTTTTCCACACATTCTCATTTGACTTTCTCACCCCCACCTTTCATGAGCTTTCTCACCCCCACCTTTCTTGAAACACAAATGAACATTTTGTTCAATTCAACACCCATCAACACTGTAACCAATCCCCTTACTTTGAACTGTAGGTTGTTTTTGAGTGTCAGGGCATACACAAAGCAAACAAGGCTCAAAATAGCACAACACACACAACACATCACTTAGACCAGTGGTCCCCAACCTTTTCAGCACCAAGGACCGGTTTGTTTCTCCCAAATAATTCACGGGCCTGGGGGGGTGGGGGCAATTTTGTTTTAGTTGCAGTCATTGCCGAAAACCCGCCCATAGGTACGTGGTGGGAAATGGTAGCAACGTTTTCAGCGCTTCTATCCCGCTATCTCGGGATATTCCGCTTTGTTTTTCATCCAAAAACCCACCAGAGAGGTTTGGTCAAACACAGTTTTAAGACCACCGACATTTGCTATTTCGATCAATTGATCATCCTCCTGCACTGACACTGATATTGACCAATGGGTTGCGGATCCACTCGTTCCTTCGTTCGCCGTGGATCTTTGGAGGATGGGAAGTAAGTTACAGTATTAGTATTATTATTATTATTATTATTAAGTATTATTATTTTTTACTCCTGTTGCCTACGGCCCGGTTAGGAACGTCCCATGGACCGGTACCGGGCCGTGGCCCGGTGGTTGGGGACCGCTGACTTAGACTACAGAACTCATAAACCCAATGAACAGAGGACAGAGGGACGGAAACTGGGGGATGGGAATAACAAGCACACAGGCGAAAGGAATCATTAATCAACACAGCTGACACAAATCACCTGTCACCTGTAGGGAAAGGGACAGCAACTGCCAGGATCTTCAATATCTATCTTGGACCAAGAGATATACCAATTGATAATTATCAGGATGCAAAGTCAATCTGTAATTTCAATCAATGATGTATATGAATAAATAGCCATGTAATCAAACAGACAAACAATGCATTTGCTGACAGTTCATGATTCTGTGATCGCATAATTGTACAATCATCATACAAGTTGGAGGAACATAAAGTTTGCCTGTCTGTCATAATGAAACACGTAGTCTTTTGCCAAGCAAAACAGTCAGATCCCAGTGCAGTAATCCCAGGTGTAGTGTTACACTTCACAGACTCATGCAGGTTTCCCATTACAGAGCACATTGTAGCACACTATCGCAACAACTCTCTAGTCCGCTAAACAATACCCGCTCCTCAGAGTATAAGCTAGCTTTCGCTGTGGCCTAATAACAAATAAAGCCGCTATTTATCCATTTCCTGTAGGTTTACGGTCCTTAAAAAAATGATATGGTTTACATACAATGTTATATCACCAGAGCCCATCAAACATGACCACAGCACGGTTCATACGGGTAGACGGCTGGCTAAAAGAAGGGCAGCTCCATCCCCTCCAGCAGGGCCTGTCTGGGAATGCCAGGCCTCTGCGGATAGCTTATTGTTAGATTCCATTTTGTTAGCCTTTTTTCTTTTTGTTGCTCTGCTCCGCCCCAAGAGCGCCGGGCTCATGTGTTTCCTGTTGGTATTGTTCGGACGCAGTAATTACAGTGAGATTGTCTGTCTCCAAGGGGCCACACTTGTACACAGGGCCGGATTGTCACCACAGCTGTGCGCCTTTATCCACCTTCCTGGACGGAGATAACTTAAGGCGCTTTCATACAGAGCGTCTCCTGTTACCGCAGCCCCGCTGAGACGCTAAACAGCAGTGAATGGCGGATGATGTTTTTAACCAATTAGCTCTTGGGACGCATTGAGCCTGGCTGACACAAGCGGTACGCAGAGAATGGCAAGCCATGTCTTAGGTTTCACCTGCACCAGATACAGAGTCAACGTCAGACCGGGTGCTGTTTCGGTCCTTCATTTGACCTAGGGCTACGATTTGGGAATATTTCAACTGACGTGTCCAGCTGTGTTCTTTGTCTCCCCCAAACCCCCCGCCCCGCCACTGGTGTCTGAACCCCAGTGAGGGAAGCAACCTCACGCCCGCACACCACTACCCTGACTTCCGCTTCAAAACCTACGCGCCTCTGGCCTTCCGCTACTTCCGGGACCTGTTTGGCATCAAGCCGGATGACTATCTGGTAAGATGCTAGCGCTTACACGCGCTCTGTCGTATGCTCCTGATGCAGAAAGAGTTAGCATTAGAGCTAGTGACTGGACGAGAGAACGGATACATAATGGATCGTGGGCGAAAGAAGAGAATAGTCACTATAGTAACTCTGCTGTTGCCTTTGCGCACAAGGTAATTTTTTGCACAATGTAGGTTTTTGTGTGTGTTTGTGTTTTGCATGTGTGTGGGTGTCTGAATGCATGTGTGTATGAGTATACTACTATGTACGATCAACACCGACTTATGGTAACAACAACAAACGATTTTAAGCTGGATATTGTTTTTTGAAGTGTCATTCATTCAGACACCTCTAAAGGACCTCAGAATTCCTTTAGATGACGTTGAGAACAGGCTGGAATGCTAAACAAAGGTGTGCAGCAGTGTGCATCTGACTGCTAGAATGTGAGCCAGAGAGAGAGAGCGGATGGAGCATGCAGGGAGGACAATGAGCCTGGAGGACGCTGCGTGATCAGAGGTCTTGAGATAATTACACATTCATTGAGGGAGGCAACACTGCATACTAATTCGTAATAGAGAGAACACACACACACACACGTCAAACACATAAATGTAGCGGACCGCTCAGGACAACATATTCCGATTCGTGAAGCTGAAAAAAACCCTGTAAATTAACAGATATTTTACTGTAAGCGGCTCACGGGATGTCATATCGTCGATTCTAAAACCGCTTCCACATTGTCTCACACAAAGCTGTGGACAGCTGGTTCAAATTCCCCTATTGTTTTTGGCTTTGTTTGTGCACACCTCGCCCTCTCCCCTCCGCAGTACTCTCTGGTGAACGAGCCCCTCATCGAGCTGTCCAACCCGGGGGCCAGCGGCTCCCTCTTCTACCTGACCAGCGACGACGAGTTTATCATCAAAACCGTTCAGCACAAGGAGGCCAAGTTCCTCCAGAGACTGCTGCCGGGGTACTACATGGTGAGTGTGTGTGTGTGTGTGTTGGGGGGGGATATTGCAGACAGCTGTGAGGTGGGCGAGCTCACAGGTTTATTTATCAGAGATTTCATCACACGTTACATGCTGTGATATTTGCAGTTTTGGAAGTAAAACCTTGAGACTTCCCCTTTTTTACAGGACTCTCGGTCTCACCATAGACTCATTCAGAGTAGTTTGAGAGACAGATTTGTAAACAGCTGTGGAATTAGTCTGGAGTTTTTGTTTCAACCCCTCGACTCAACCTGATTCCATCCAGTAGTTCCCCCCTCAAAACCTTAAGGTTCATTAGTTCATGAGCAGATCCAGATGCTCAACTCAAAACACCTGGGCAGATTTGGGCTTCCTGGACCTGGTGATGGTGGTGCATGGTGGCTATCACACTTATCCCATCCTGTTTCCCACCGCCCCTCCCCCTGCAGAACCTCAACCAGAACCCCCGCACGCTGCTGCCCAAGTTCTACGGCCTGTACTGCATCCAGTCAGGAGGCATCAACATCAGGCTGGTGGTGATGAACAACGTGCTGCCGCGTTCGGTGCACATGAATTACAAGTACGACCTGAAGGGCTCCACCTACAAGAGACGCGCTTCCAGGAAGGAGAGGGAGAAGGCCAGCCCCACCTACAAAGACCTGGACTTCCAGGACATGCTGGAGGGCCTGTACTTTGACGCGGAGACCTACAACAACCTCATGAAGACCCTTCAGAGGGACTGCCGGGTAAGGCTGTGTGCTGGACATTGGAAGGCTCTCCTGGTTCCTGTCAAGAGGGTGTGGAGGCTGTGGAGTGGACTTCACGAGCGGCTCTCTGGGGTCATAGTTAAACGTTCACCAAACGTTGAGAGTCTCATTTCCTATCGGCCAAGTAGCTTTCCACTCCTTTACATCCATTGGTCAAGCATTGAAAAGGATCACCAACCTTTATCGATTACTCTTTTAGAAGACATCTCCTCATCTCTAGACAGGGAAGGAGATTTTGAGTTGTTGTGACTTTAAATTCTTGAAACAACATTTGAAACATGCTCGTCACACAATCGGTTCTCAGGGCCAGTGATGGACATTCCCATGCCTCCCCCCCATCCCACCCCAACCCCACCCCACCCCCTCTGAATGACGGGTCCGCAAGGGCATCACTCACTGGGGTCACCGCCCGTGCCAGTACATCTGGAAGGCAAGAGGTTGTGTTTGGCATTGGGTGGGGGTGGGCTGGTGTGGGAACACACCATGGTTTAAAAATGGTATAGAGCTGCAACATCACCCATGGGAAGTAGCCAACCTCAGGCCCCCTGGCCACATCACAGGGTTTACCCGTTAAGTGAAGGCGCATCGCTCTTTATGGAGGGAGTTTTTGGAGCAAGGCTAAACTTTTAGTTTCTTTGGGTTTTTTTTGTCTTGGAAGATCGACGTCATCCACCGACAGCTAGTCCACAGACAGCTGCTGTCTCTGCTCTGTGGTGTCCTTTAACTGCTGTCTCTGTGGCCGCTGGGCTCCTGGGTTTGACAGCTCCAAAAAAATAACTACTGTGTTCTAACCAGCATAAGCTTGTAGACAGCGAGAGAGAGAGAGAGAGAGAGAGAGAGAGAGAGAGAGAGAGAGAGAGAGAGAGAGAGAGAATTGATCTGAACAGGTCTAAAGATAGACCTAAAAATCCTCTCACTATTGAGTTATTTCCACGAGACAGGGAGACAGTTTCTCTCCGTAACTCAAGTAGAACCGAGGAATGATGATTTGGTCAGACTAGGAGACAAGAGAGCCTGTGCTCAGGTATGCGAGGAGCGTCGCGGAGGACACAAACGGACACACAGAGGTGGACGCACGTGATGGGGTGTACCGTGTGCCCGACAGAGAGAGGCCAGAAGAGTCTCCATGTTGTCTCTGTGGTGGCATTCCTCCTGCATTCCTGTGCACCAGAGGATGCTAGCACACTAACACGGTGGACACGGCGGGGACGCTTGTTGTGTTGACTCTCAAGCCACATTTTTTTTGAGAGAGTTGGTCCGATCCAATGTGCCACACTGTGTGACACACACACACACACACACACACACACACACACACTGAAACACAAACCTACATTGACGTACAATTTTAACAAGTTTGACGTAGCACAAGGGTACTCTGATCGAATCACTGTTGGCATTCAAGTGTGTGTGTTTGTCTTTGTGTGTGCGTGTGCATGTGTTTTTGTGTGTGTTTGTGTGTGTGTGGCTCCAAATGTCAGCGAGCAAAGTCAACGCTGAGAGAGAGCAGGAAGGAAAACTATGTTCCTCCAGAGCCATGCCAGCCTATCAGATATAAGCAAGCAAGCAAACTCCATCACTGGTGGTAGGAAAGTCCTGACCTTGCTGTTTACCACCGGAGGTGCTGTCTGAGCAGCCAGCAGTCCCACGTTCGCAGCAGCTTCCAGACATCGTTTCATGAGGTGGCTCAATTCGATTCAGCCACGATACGATTTTTAGGTGATTGTAGAGCCCCGTTTGTGGAGCCACCCGGTTCCTCTCATTGCCCTTGACTCTAGCCCTCTGCTCATGGTATTCTCCCTCTGTGCCTTCCCTGTATTACACTTTGACTGACTTTCCTTCTGCTTCAACATGGGAGGGTCTGGGAAAGCCGTTGTTGCAAGAACACAGGGTTTTACCACAGACTCCATGTTTCATGGTGCAATAGCTTCACTCTCGCTTCGTTGTGTTTCCACTAGCTCCTTGCGTTTATGAGTCTTCCCCTATCCTGCATCTTGCACTTTTTTCTCAATAGTTCCCGGTAGTTTTGCTTCCTCAACTGTTACCATGAGGGCATGACTCAGCTGTTGTGAGTATTCCGGTATTTTACACTTTAAGCCTTATTTCCAGTTTGTTTATGATGAAATAGATCGGTTCAGGTGTTCATTTCGCCGAAATGCTGTGTTTGGAGCTTTTTTTGTAGCCCCCCTGTCGAGGTACTGTACAGGAAATAGGACCTATCTTCATGGGTCCTAATTAAAGCAACATTAAACGTTTGTTTGCAAAGTATGCTTTCCAGCAGGCTGGCCGAGTCATTTTGTTGTAGCCTGGCCACCGGCAGGAACCGAAAAATAGATTGTTTACATTATGAAAAAGAGTAACTATCGTCTAACTTCTGCTGGAAAACGTATGTTTTTGTCGAACATCAACAAACACTAGTGACCACTCGGTGAGTTTCACAGCTTTGCAAACAAACATTTAATGTTGCTTTAGGACCGATGACGATTGGTCCTATTACCTCTACAGTACCTCTACAGTGGGGCTACAAAAAAAGCTAAACTTCTCCAAACACAGCATTTCGGCGAAATTAACACCTGAACCAATCTATTTCATCATAAACAAACTGGAAATAAGGCTTAAAGTGTAAAATACCGGAATACTCCTTTAACTTTCAAACTTGAAAGTGTGAGAGCCTGATCAAGCTCCATCAAGAATGCGACACAGTCAGAAGGTTATGTTGTAATACTTTGAGTATAATTTTTTGGTTGGCCAAGCAACTTTGTACCGAGAAGATTTAATGCTCTGGCTTTAGCTCTTACATCACAAGCCTCTTCTCAACTGCCCATTACTGCATAGAAACCATCATATTTGTTTTGAAAGATTTTGGCACTGGAAGGTTGAAGTTTTGGGGTAGGGGATTCGTGGGCTGGGGGAAAAAAATGCAAAGTCAGACAGATCGGCTGAGCTCCATGAGAACATAGCTCACTGAGTTAATGTTGTTCTGTTCACAGTTGGACAGACAGCTTGAGGTTTGAAGTCCACCACTGAGCGTTCAAGGAGGAGGAGTCTTGGCGACTTGACGCACGCTGGAAGGGGAAAGGGGATATGTTATGTTATCAGCTAGCAGAGGGAGTGGCTGAGAGCAATGACGTTGACGTGCGTCAGTTTCAGTTGTTGTCAGAAGACCATGGAGAAAGATGCGAGCGAAGCTATTCTGTTGTGGCAAGGCTGCCGAATATCGAGAAATTAAAGCCGGAGCAAGAACAGTTTTGAGAAGAGTTTTGTCGGTGGCCATGATGTTGTGGCGCTTCTCCCCATTATATGAAATTATATTATATATATATATTATATTACATATACTATATTGATTATATATTCAAAATAGGATGTCTATGGTTGGTGTTGCTTGTTTATAGCCTGCGCCAGCCTACGTTGTTCCCAATATGAACATGACATACGTCACGACCAAGAGCTAGCGATTGGTTGTGGCAGATCCTGAGTGGCACTGGACAGATCCAATAGTTTAAACTTCAACAGACACCCGCCTTCGAGTGAGTTAACGTGAGTCAATTGAGCGATTCCAGACCTTCTGTACAAATGAAATGAAATACGATGGTCTGGTTGGACCAGGCTACATGATCACGAACGTAGAGGCAAAATGGCCTGGTTCGGTCCAGGATGCCAGGATGTATCATGAATCCAATTTCAGCCATACATTTCAACAGGGTGCGTTGCATTATGAACATATCATAGACCTCATGTAATTGTTGTGCTTGTGCAAGATAGCTCAAAGTTTGTATTTGATCGCAGGGCAATTCGATGGGTATCTCCTAGGAGATCGAGGGTATCCATGCCTCCTGACGCTCATCACCCCGTATCCCGCTCCTGGACCACGGACAGCATTTAACCTGGCACACAGCAGAACCAGCGTTAAAATTGAAAATACATTCGGGATATTAAAGATATAAAATTCCAATGCTTACGTGGACTAAGAGTTTGTCATGCATTGTAATTGTTGCATGCGCCGTCCTCCACAATACAGCCACTCTGAGCAAAGAGATGCCTCCCCCCTTTGACCCGTTCCTCGAGGAGAAACACATTTCGCAAATGTGGTTTAGTCGACTCGGCATAGGCTCAATCAACCTAGAGTTCAGCGTTAACTCTGAGTTTGTTAAACCTCCATTCTTGGAACACCCAGGGGCAAGCATATGTCAGCAACTCAAAGTTCTTGCTCGTTGTTATTGTCACGGCATCCTGTCTCGGTCTCTCGAGCAAGAAAAGTGCACCCTAAGCACAAGTTCTCTCCCTCTTTCTTTCTCTCTCTTTCTCTCTATCTTTCTTTGTCCTTTGTTTCTTTTTTGGTTCTGTCTCATGCTTTGTCGTTATCGTTCCCTTCCTATCTTTTCCTGTATGTGTTCCTATGTTGTTGTAGCTCACTATCACCCTCTCCTGAATCTCACCCTCTGTCCTTTGGAATCAGTGAGCAGCACTCGGACGCCCTCTCTCCTGGAGAGAGAGAGAGAGAGAGAGAGAGAGAGAGAGAGAGAGAGAGAGAGAGAGCAACAAACAGGAGATGAAAGGCTCGGAAGGGGTTGGGGTTCGGAAGGGTGTGGGGGGGCAGTAGTCAGGGTTTAAGGCAGAAGATGATATGGGAGGTGGGGAATCTATAGAAGAGTTTGTGAAGGAGGATGGTATTTCCATGTTGGACTCTAGCCTCCTGGGACGTCATTTACTTACTAGTTTTATTTGTCATCTACAATGTCTTCATGCCCCTGCTCTTTCAACTAATCAAATACACAATAATACTAATAATACACTAATTCAATAAATAATTATTTAAAAAAATAGATAATGAGGACAAAGTAAAGTACAACTGAAAAACAATCAAATCTATCAGAATCAATTACTTTGGAAGGTTAGACGTTCCGGAGGGAAATGACGGACTCAAATTGGAGTATTAGTGTAATGTGCTTCAGCTGAAAGGAATTGAATATTTTTGTTTCATACTCATCATGTGCGTGTTTTTATCGTCACACTGCTAGCTTTGTTGATGCTGGAAGAAGGATTGAATAATACGCTAACATAAGCAACGGAGAGCAAGACCATGCTAATCCTAGAGCTGCATAGCACTCCTGATTGGCTGAATGGCCGTTCATGCTGGGTGCTGGCCATCAAGGAGAGTATCGTTGGTATTATGATGGAGGCAAGGACAGTTCTATCTGTTGAAGTAAACAGGTAGAACCACACGTAGGCAATTCAAGACAGGACAAGCATTTACACAATTAACGGCTTCATTGGAATTCATTTAAGGGGAGAAGATCAACTGTAATGAAATAAAAGACTGAATTAGAAAGGAATGCAGAAACAGTTCCCTGTAACATGGGCATGGAACAGGCCTACATCAACATCAACATCGACACTCAGTATGTAACCCAGTAAGGTTTCACTTGAACCCCTTGTGGTCGCCCAATGCCACAGATACGCTGAGTAGCGACCCCCATGTCACTCGTACAACAAGCAAAACAGTGAACCCAAATTCAATCTCAAATGAAAACCCTTCAAAAGAACCAACTCCAGGTGACACTAGAAAAGAGGTTGTGTTTGATATGCTCTGCTCTCATTAGCCTCTGCTATCAATTTGGCGTGCCTGAGGGCATGTGATTGTTTGGATTTAGACTGCGCTACAGGCGGGCTTAGATTATAAACACTTCAGGGAGATCTGGCTTCTGTGTTTTTATGGGTGTGTGTGTGTGCACACGTTCCCGTTGCACTCTTGTATCGTATCAGATAAACATTTGCACCTGTGTTCCCCAGCTATAGACTGAGTATTCAGGACACCATTAGAGAAAGCCATTCTGCAGTCCGCCCTTAAGGAACATCCCAGGACCCCCGTAGGACCCTGGTCAGTGTGAGGGTGTATATGTGGGGGGTGGGGGGGTGGGGATAGTGACGTGTGCAGCTGGACCCTTTGTGTGGTGACGGTGGGGTGGTGTGCCGGGCGGCTGCTCTGTCTGGACAGTGCCCTGTAGTAACGGTCCCTCTGTGGGCGTCTGGCCCGGGTCCCAAGAGCCTCCTGATTTAATGGAGCAATGGAAGAGATGCAAATCAGCTGTATGAAAAAAAAATCACATTTTCCGGAACAAGGACCCGAGTGTCGCTTTGAGTCACTCATTATGCATGCTTTCTGTGTGTTGTGTGTGTAGTATGTGTGTGTGCGTGTGTGCGTATATGTGTTAAAGGTATTTTACAATTCAAGCCTTATTTCCAGTTTGTTTACAGTGAAATAGATCGGTCGAGGTGTTCATTTCACCGAAAGGCTGTATTTGGAGAAGTTAATTTTTTCGCTAGCCCGACTGTAGAGGTCAAAGAGCACCAATCATCGGTCCTAAAGCAACATTAAACGTTTGTTTGCTGTGAAACTCACCGAATGGTCACTGGTGTTCGTTGATGTTCGACTAAAAAAATCAGAGCAAAGGAAGCTCTCCAGCAGAAGTTTGACGATCGTAGAACTATTTTTTTCAGCTGAACCACATTGCTGTGTAAACTTCCGCTTGCCAGTTAGAAAGCCACAGCGTTACTACAAACAGGACAAAAACAATCTATTTTCCGGCTCCGCACGGTGGCGGACTAATGCCGAACACTTGAGGCTTCCTATAGAAATTAGTGGCTACAACAAAATGACTCGTACAGCCTGCTGGAAAGCATACTTTGCTCCGATTTTTTTTGTCGAACATCAACGAATACCAGTGACCACTCGGAGAGTTTCACAGCTTTGCAAACAAACATTTATTGTCCGATGATTCGTGCCCATGGACCTCTAAAGTGGGGCTAGCAAAAAACCTAAACTTCTCCAAACACAGCCTTTCGGCGAAATTAACACCTGAACCGCTCTATTTCATCGTTAACAAACTGGAAATAATTAAAGTGTAAAATACCGTAATATTCCTGAATTCTGTGTGTGGAACCATATCCAGGTGTGTGTGTGTGTGTGTGTGTGTGTGTGTGTGTGTGAGTGTAAGTGTGAGTGAGTTCGTCTGGGGAGGGGGGCAGAGAGAAAGCAAAGGGTAAATAAGTCTTTTTTTTTCATCAAATACATACATAATAATTCAATTGTACTTGTGTGTATTACTTGCTCACAGAGAACCAAGTAGTTGTTTGTGTTTTGTTTAGATTTTTCTCTCTGTAGCTGCATCTTTCCCTCTCTCTCTCTCTCTCTCTCTCTCTCTCTCTCTCTCTCTCTCTCTCTCTCTCTCTCTCTCTCTCTCTCT
>JAOPJJ010000122.1:5424912-5438751 GCA_027122795.1 Enchelyopus cimbrius
CTCTCTCTCTCTCTCTCTCTCTCTCTCTCTCTCTCTCTCTCTCTCTCTCTCTCTCTCACACACACACACACACAAATAAACCTATTTGTCAGCTCAACAATGTTATTGCAGCCAAAAGGGTAAAATGAAGTAGACAATAGTTCAGAGAGACTCCGTTTGGAGTCTCTCTCTCTCTCTCTCTCTCTCTCTCTCTCTCTCTCTCTCTCACACACACACACACACAAATAAACCTATTTGTCAGCTCAACAATGTTATTGCAGCCAAAAGGGTAAAATGAAGTAGACAATAGTTGCTGCCCAATCATACTTAGTGAAGTTTTCAATACATTGTGTAGATAATATAAAAGCACATTTTCTTCCTGCCATGTCTCCATAGGGCTCTAGGTTCTATGAGAATGAAGCTAAAAAAGAGCAGCTTGTGAACCAGCGCATTGAAAAGATGATGCTCAAGAAGGCTCAGATCACCCAACAGCAGCTTCACAAATCCCATACTCAGGTGTAGTGATGTTGAGGTTGTGAGTAACCATCTCTACCTACAAATGCACAAGTGGGGCCATCATTGGTACAGTAACGTTGCACTCTTGTCATCTTTATTTGAATCCTCCAGGTTGAGACGATGGTGCATGAGCTGGAAATGAGTCGAGATCTCAGTCGTGTCATTGTACATGTGGACATGGATGCATTCTATGCTGCTGTGGAGATGAGGGATCGCCCGGAGCTTAAGGGCATGCCAATGGCTGTGGGATCCATGAGCATGCTCGTGAGTGTGCACATTGAATTGCTAGGATTTATGTTACAGAAGGGCAACACCTTCAGCCATGTATACAGTGCTTTAACATCAGATATCTACAACCCACAAACAAAACTGTGTCCGTAAAACCTGTTCTTTTCCCCTTTTTAGTCAACATCAAATTACCATGCAAGGAAATTTGGTGTTCGTGCTGCCATGCCAGGTTTCATTGCCAAAAAGCTCTGCCCCAATCTGGTCATTGTCCCAACCAACTTTGATAAATACAGAGCTGTGAGCAATGAGGTGAGGTGTAATACATGGCACCCCACACTGTTCCTATTGCCCACATGACTATAATAATATCAACGCAATTGGAGTACTGTGAGGGCATTGTACAATATATGTATATAAATAGTGTCACTGAGGTTGAATTAAGCAACTTTGTTCTTGCTCTGGTTGACACTCTTCAAACCAAATCATCACTATGACTTGTAAAAAGTACTGAGAGATTCATGAAAATATCTACTAAATAAATATCTAAAATAATACTTCAGATACAAATGACCAGTGCCTCCTGCTCTATATTTCATAACAAATGGCACTCCTTATCTTACTGTTGTTAGATCAGGGAGATCTTTGCAGAGTACGACCCTCATTTCCAGCCCATGAGCTTGGACGAGGCCTATCTGGATTTCACAGACCACCTGGAACAGAGGATTAGCTGGCCCGAATCGTTACGTACACACTACTTGCGCACCGACATCACGGAAACAGGTACTGCTTGTTTACAGTACAGAAGGAATATTTTGTTTTGTCAAAGTAAGTTACCAAACCTGCTGTGTAACAGTGTTGAAAATCATAGCATTCTGTCAGATAACATTAGTAAATATAGCTACAAAAGGTAGTAACCAAGCACGCAACTGCGCACATTCCTCTGATGATGGACAACTTTGGAACATTTTTGGGAATGTTGAAATCTGTGAGACCTGCTGGAGGTCACTTTAGGTTCATAACTCAAAGTTGTGACCTCCAATTTTCTCAGAGTATGAGAAAGTGCTAACTGATAAGCCAAAGTGTCCTCCCTACTGATAGAAGTGGTCAACCTATGACGGTGATTTGTTTTTTTACGCAATATCTCAAGCCAGACTACCTTCAAAACTCATTTGCTGATAATTGTGTACCTTTGCTTAGAAGTAGACAATAGACTCAAGGATTATACCTTCACTGCAGAAAGTATTGGACCATTGCTCAGTATCTATGCTTGTCTTTGACTCCACTACCACTCCATCCTGTCCCACTGCATGTGCAGGTGAATTGCAAAGCAAAGTTTCCCAGGACTCTGAGACGTGTGTGGAGAACCTCTCCCCCCTTCTGTTTGAGGACAGCCCCAGCACTTCACCAAGTCTGCCTGCCTCGGGGGGAAAGGTGGAGCCTGGGGGTGGAGGCGCAGAGGTGTTTGGAACATGTGAGGTGTTTGGAACATGTGTGGAGGAGGCCGTACGAGAGATGCGCTTCCGCATCGAGCAGAAGAGCAGGCTGACGGCCAGCGCAGGTGAAGTACAGAGTGTCATCAGGCCCCCATGGCTTCTAGGGTTTCTGACCCTCTCTATGTATGGCATCCTCTTGAAGATGACGGTGCTGTACTAGTGGTAGCAGCAAGCCGATCCATTGTTCATATTGTTTAACATCCTTATGTTACTTCTAAAAATATGTCTTGCTGCTATTTCTATTTGAACTGTGTCTGTGGAGTATTCTGGTGCGCTGTGAGTGATGAGCTTTCAGCACTGTTGTTTCCTGCCTCCAGGCATTGCTCCAAACATGATGCTTGCCAAGGTGTGCAGTGACAAAAACAAACCCAACGGCCAGTACAGACTCCCCTCCAACAGAAAGGCAGTCATGGACTTCATCCAGGACCTGCCAGTTCGCAAAGTACTGAAGCCTTTCTCAAAATACAACATATAAGCCACTAATTCAAAATTGTTAACGCAATAGTAATGGTGTGAATATTGTTGGCAGTGGGACATGGTTAACATGAGCTTTATGTGCTCATGTGATGAGTTGGGTATCAATAATCAAAGTATATGATGACAATGTGTATTTCCCCAGGTTTGTGGCATAGGAAAAGTAAGTGAGAAGATGTTGAGCAGCCTGGGCCTCAGCAGCTGTGCTCATCTTGGCCAGCAGATGGCTCTGCTCTCCCTGTTGTTTTCTGAGACGGCGTGGCATTACTTCATCAGGATTTCTTTGGGTTTAGGCTCCACTCACTTGGAAAGGTGACACGCTCGTCAATTGATTCCCGCTTTGATAACCACTACAAAGTCTTCCTCAAAGTGTATTACATCCCAGGACATGAACCCCATTGCAGAGACAATAGCAACATAGACAATAGCATTTGGCGAGAATCTAACTGATCACTTTGTGTGTTGTGTTGAACTTTGATTCAGGGATGGAGAAAGGAAAAGCATGAGTACAGAAAGGTATTTTTAAACAAACACCAAAGATAACACGACAACAAGGAGTCCTGGTACCAATGCATCCCTAATGTGCACTGTGTCTTTGGGTGTCTCTCCACGGCACCCTGTCTGGCACAGAACGTTTAAGGAGATGAGTGAAGCAGCGGAGCAGCTGTCTCTGTGCAGGGAGCTGTGTGACGACCTGGCAGCGGACATGAAGAAGGAAGGACTCCGGGTGCGGAACATCTCTCACAAGACATGTGACATGACACATTTATATATGAACCATATTTATATAGCCTCAGGCTAAATTCAGAGTCATTGTTTAAGGGGAAGCTGCTATGCTAACATTTGCAGAACAGCTGGTCATGCAAAACCAAATGCCTCAAATATTATACCAATAACAATGGTATTGTATTCCAATTATTAAAAAATGAAAATTATTTGTAAGACAAAAAAACTAAATTGAAAATGTTTATTTTGGAAATGCCTTAATGGGATTATTGTGCAACAAAATGTCATCATTCTGTATTCCTTATTTGGTTTGTTCGATCAGTTGTTTCCGTTTCCCCCCGCGACAGTGAGCAGCCATTTAGCCGGTTTTGTCTGAAGTGCAGGGAGATTGGATCTGTGGAGCTGTTCTAAGGGGAACACAGCTTGGCTGTCTAAACAGAAAAGGGCAGCACTACAAAGACAGCATTAATTAAACTGCTGCTACATATTTAGTGACTGAAATTAACTAAGCAGCGCACATCACACCTGCAGTTCAGACCGAACGGGGTGCAGTACCTCCATCTCAATCGTCCCCCCCCCCCCCCCTCCCCTCGCAAATCGATTGAAGGAAGGAAGGCTGGGTGGCTTGGCATGGCCATCACCCCCCTGCCTGCAGCCGCCATGTGCCTTGATAGCTGGAGGAAATGGAGGGCCATTAAGGAGACTGCGGGGAACTACTATCAGCCTTCAAAATGTCTCTGGGAGATGATCACATGACTAGAAACACACTGTGAGCCATTAGTTACAAAGTGCATTCTGACAAATTAACCGGCGGAATGATATAGATTGGCATTTGGATGTCATTGCCTATATGATGTTTTTACTATTAGGCGGGTGTAATGATGCAATGCTTTTGTCTCGCCAGGAGAATTGTTATATAAATACCATATTTGCCATAGCAGAAAATGCATTAATCTACTGTGTTCTTTGGGATAGGGTAAAACGGTAACGTTGAAGCTGAAGAACGTGACGTTTGAGGTCAAGACCCGGGCACTGACGCTGTCCTGCGCTGTCTCCACTGCTGAGGAGATCTTCGCAGCTGCCAAGGATTTGTTGAAAACCGAGATCGACAATGTCAGTCCTCAGCGGCTCAGACTGAGGCTCATGGGTAATGGAGATTATCTGGAGTTTATCTTACTGTGGTTGATGAAGTTGACTGATTGCATAGGCCTTTGCGATAAACTGAATAGCATCACCGAAAGTGCATTGTTTTAGATTTTGTATGTTTTTGATGAGGTCTTTGTGCAAACAGGCGTTCGGATCTCCACCTTTGTGAGTGCAGATGACAAGAAGCCCCAGCAGAGAAGCATCGTGGGCTTCCTCCAGCCAGGCTCCTCTGGCCCTTCCGAGGGGACCATGCCAAACATCTCCCAGCCCTCCACTGAGGTGGGTCCTCCTGCTTGCGCTCATTCCCTGGGACAGCCGCCCCAGAAGGGCTTCAGGCTACAGGGGCTGCCCTGGAAGACGGCAGGTGTACAGCAGGTGGACGTGGCCGGGGAGAAACAGCCACAGTCTTTCTTCCAGAGGGCGTATGCAAAGAAGCTACTTCAACTGAAAAGCTGTAGCGGGCCGGACAGCGGGCCCGGCAGTGTCTGCTCTGGCCTCACCCAGCCAGCAGAGGACAATGAGAAGAGCAGTGGCTCCGCGATAGAGACACTTGAGTCAGCGCGAGGTATTTTGGGTTCAAGAGGAAAGTCTCCCGTCGTGAATGCGGGATGCGTGGTGGGTGTGGCCCCGCCTGAGGCCAGCGCCTCTGCCTCTGCCCCCCCCCCGCCCGCTGACTGCTGCGAGACCCTGACCTGTCCTGTGTGCTTCGGGGAGGTGAGGACGGCGGACCTCAATGTGTTCAACAGACACATAGACCAGTGTCTCAGCGGGGACGCCGTAAAGCCACGCCAGCCCACAGACACGGACTCCCAGTCGGACGTGGATGGGGCTCCTAAGGGACTGACAGCCAGGGAGGAGGGCAGGACCAAGGGGGTGTGCAAGCTCGAGGAGAGGCAGAAGAGGTCAAATCCAGAGGAAGGCACCAACGAGTTCAAGAGTTCAGAGGGGTCACACGGTCTTAGTGTCGTTCGGTGGAAAGACATCGTGGGTCGAGGGACTTTGGAACAGTGCAGAGGAAGCGAGCGTCCACCAGGCCGCCGCCGCAGCTTCACATGTTTGCATTCGTCTCAGGAGGCCTCTTCGTCGCGCGACCGTGACTTGGGAGCACAGACGTCCCACCTCAAGGGAAGTCCCAACCATAAAGGCTCGGCCCTCACCTGCCCTGTGTGTCAGGTGCCCCAGAATACAGATGACCTCACCGTCTTCAATCACCACGTCGACCTCTGTCTGAACCAGGAAGTGCTGAGCAAGTTTCGAGAACACGCATCATCATCATCATCGTCATCGGAGTCTTTGACCGTGCGACCTCCAATCACATCTGAACAGAGCAAAGGTGAGTGTGCAGAGTCAGGGGGCGTCATACTCATCTCTAAAAAGGAATGTCATTAGGTTTACTCATTCCAGGATTGCACAATTGATGCAATTCAAAATGTATGTGTTTACAGATATTAGTATTGAACTGCATTGCAGTATTGAATCTCCTCCAATGCTATTCACTGTCAGAGCCAGCTCATTTCACCCTGTGCGCTAACCTTTGTCTCGCACGGAAAATGGTTAATATCACTTTCACACCTATTCACTCTTCTCCACAGTGGACTGCTGACCATCCCAGCTTGCTCTTACACCTGCCAGAACGCCTGTGTTATTAATATCCCTGAAAATGTGGTTCAGTTGTTCCTCCTGTAGATTCTGATCCCTTTATATTCGTTCACAGACCTACACATAGCGAGACCAAACAAAGGCAAAAGCAAAAGGTAAACCGCTCCATAATCCATTTTCTCAAATTAATTGTGTTCTCTATGAATATATTAAGGTTTAGTTAAGGGCCCTTAACTAATATTCTTCTCAAGGTTTTTTATTCTTCAGTATTTTTCCTTTTTTTGCTACTATCTCCTCTTGCAGTTTTTCACCGATAAGAGACTCAAATCGGAAAATGTTTGATAACTATACCCTTTTTTTAAAGACTCAACTTTTAAATATGATATTTTATAATAGCCATTTATGTGAGATTTGAACTACTTTGTTTAATGTTTAGGCACTAATCTTTGATCAAACAAATCAGCACATTTTAATCTTAATGCTTATTGAAACAGATTTTCGATATGTTTTATACAACAATTAGTTGTGGTAGTTTTACAAAGGAGCCCTTTTTTTAATCATCTTATTGACTTCCATTGAGCCGTGCTAAAGCTTGTGACATAAAAAAACAAACACAATAGAAAGGTCGAACTGTTAAAATTGTTCTTCTTTCACTGGCATTTAAATCATTCAGTGATTGGGAAAATACTTTTTACTTTTCTGACTGACTTTACGAGTGACAAATCCAGTTTAACTTGCTTTGGGCCCAAAGGGAGACTGTCCCTTTCTTTACACAATGTTCTTGTTTGTAAGACCATTTTATACTTCTCTTACTGAGCATGAACATTTCCCATTTATAACGGTCTGAGTTAGTTTTGAGAATGGGGCTTGGATCCTCATAGATTGCATTGCATAGATTGTGGTTTGTCTATATGTAATGTACAGTATATTTTATGAATTAATTAAATCAACACGTTCAACACTTTTTCCACCTAACTACAAATTATGCCTTACATTTGTTTTTATAATAATAATACTTATCTTAACCTTATCAAACCAGTACTTATCATCCTAACAGGCCTTCTTGACACACTCATAGGCCAGCATGTACTTTATCTACGTACAATTTTACTTCTACTACTGTGTTAATAAAACTGCTTTTCATACCAATACTTCTTGGGCTATTTGTAAAAAAAAAATGTTGGACTTGTTGGATATCTTTACGACTTTTCCAGTTCAGCCATTGACATTTGTTGTTGTTGTTGTTTACATTAATCAACATATTTTCTGAAGCAAATGCATTTTCTACTTAATAAACTAACTCATGAAATTGGATTATCCCCCTTCTTGTGTTGTAGGCGAGGCCCGCCCACTTCCCCTCCTTCTAAGAAAGCCAAAGCCCTGGGCTCCCAGAACACTCTTGACCGGTTCTTCATGTGACACACAGCTCATGGCCTTCTGTATCCTCTGAATAACCTCACATGCAGGACTCCCTCATAGCAGTGATGTGAGCTCTGTATAATGGTGGCTCTATGATGTACCAGTGCACGCTCCGTGGTCAATGTGTGATACTGAGCTAGTTTGAGTCTACTGGTGAGTGATGAGCATGCTGTGTTTGTCCTACGATGATTCCTTCGTGAAAAGAGTCTAAAGGTTAGATGAAGGAATGATGAAGTTATTGGAGATGGTCTTTATTAACTTAACCTTTATTTTCCGGGCCACAAGCAATATTTAGCTCAATATTTTGTTCAATAGAATAAAGACTCATCAATTTCAAATGATCGATGTCTAACACAATATCAAATTGAGTTTGATACATTCATTACATGTAATTGAAACTTTGACGGAAATTAAATAACAGCAATCAAAGTTTTTTTTTAACCTAAATGTAAAAAAAGGAAATTCTGTGATAAATGTGAATTATGTTTGGCCTTAATCAATCATATTCGTGAACCGAGGGCTTGAGATATAATCTAGGAACAAATTCAGGTTGATGGCTTGGCAGAAGCTCCCGGTTCATATAGCTGTCAAAATGAATACACAACATGCCTTTTAAGGGTTAGGCCCTTTAAGGGCCGTTCCCCTGCATAGGCACAGTGTATTGAAGCACTCGTCCCACGTCTATTCACTTACGTGCACTGTGAATGGAATCCGCCTCAAAATGTATTTGCTTAAAAAAAAAAAATTTGGTATGTATTTGGTTTCAATAAATGATGTAACCATGGTATGTTATGGAAATGTTTTGATCTTTATGTACAATATATGGTAAAAAAAAAAACACTTTCAATTGTAATATTGGTTGGGTTGAACAGAATAATATCGCTTTTATAATGTAATGATCGTATTTATTTCAGAATTTATTATGGCGCCGTCCAAAATAAATGAATGTTACGAGGCATGTCTGTGTCAGTGTCACACATCAACATGTGCAGTCGGGGAGTTGTGGTTGGGTAGCGTATGTTCAAGACCTTGCTAGGCCTACCTGTGCAAATAAAGCAAGTGCAAACAGAGCTGCCTTCCTTCATTGTGGGAGTAGTCCGGTATGGTTCTCCTGTATCAGGCGTGTCCGCTTCACACTTGAATAAGGTCATACAGTTTGGAGCTTTTGGTGGATGTTCTTGGTTGTGTTTCTGAGGAGCCACTTCCTAACAGATTGTGAAGAGACCGGAAAAGTATCCCGCAGTGAATCGTTTTCTCACTGGAAGAGCCATGGCGCTGAATAGAAGGCTACGTCGTCAGCCCGAGAATAAGGTGAATCTGAACCCCAAGACATGGTTGAGATCCGAGAAGGTGAAGGGCTTTACCGATTTTGTACGCCAGATTCAACCACAGAAGGAAGGATTGACATCGGAACAAAAGAGGTCCAGCTTCAACAACAAAGAGATGTGTGAGTATGGGAGAATTAGAGACCACTGTGAGACTGTTTTATACAGCACTGTTGCCCAATGTTTGCAGCACAGACATGAGTTCAGCCTCAAGTTTATCTGGTTTAACTAGGTCATTAAATACATGTTATTCATCTTCGTTTAAATTTGTATTCAATTTTGGCTGCAAAAGATAAAGAACAATGTGAGTAATTACAACAAAGATATTATGTATAAACTGTACATTTTATACAAGGTGTTCTGCAATGTAGTCAATTGTATGAATTATAATGATTAATATAGAATGTATCATAAGAGCACACAAGTGATAACATGACCTAAGTAACTTCACAGAAACACCATGTGTGTTGCTATCAGTGTTGCAGACCGAGACACAGTTCCTAGAAGCAGCCAAGCGGAATGATGTGAAGGCCATGAAGTTGACTGGCCGAGGAATTAATGCCAATGTAAAGAACGTGGTGAGTGTTTGCCAGGGAACAGCATATTGAAATACACTCACTTCTGCAGATCAATCACACTTCATTTGAAGAGAAAACCTATATTTTTGTATCATAGAACTTAAGTGAAAAGAACTGCATTACAAAGGCCTGGCCAGAGGAAATGTCAGAACAAGTAACGAGAAAACTCCAAATAACAGATACAGTTCAGATGTAGTTTCTGGCCTACAAGTAAAACAAAACAAAAAACTGACAGCTTTGTCCAACGTCAAAACCCATCAGTCCAATAGTGAAAACAATGATGTCCTATGTCCTTTCCTAACAACCTTTCCTTGAACTCGGTGGAAAATGTTTAAAAATTACATTTTATTTTTTTATATTTTGAAAATGTAGTCAAATATAGTACTTGCACGTCCAGTGGAAACAGTACTGTTTCCACTGGAAAAAACAAACAAACACAAAAAGCCCACCACTTTCATAGAATAATCAAAAGAAGAGTGTAGTGTTGAGTTAGATTATATATATATACATAGATACATAGATTATGGTTTCCTAATTTCCAATGGCGGACTTTTAGTGGCGGCGTGTTGATCTTTCTACCCCAGCACGATAGGACAGCCCTTCACTTTGCAGTGGCCGGCAACAATATCGAGGCTGTGGAACTTCTACTGCAATGGAGAGTCAAAGTGGACCAAAAGGACATTGTAATGACATTCTTCTGAGAAGGTTCAATTTGGATATAATGTCAGCTTGACGCACCATTCCTACCTAGCCACCTGGTTGTGTGTCATTGTGTCTCCTACAGCACGGTGTAGCACCCATACACCTGGCGGCCTGGTTTGATTGTCAGGACATCCTGAAGATGTTGGTCCGAGCCGGAGCCGACCAAAAGATCTGTAACAATGTACAAAAAAACCCAAACCTTTTTACTGAGCATATCCAGTCCGTTCCAAACATGTCCACCCCTTTGGAATATGAACAAAAAAGGAAATCAGGTTTTAAATGTAAAACTCCACATGTTCATACCGCAGAAAAAATTCTGTTTGTATTCCCTTAAGGTCATGTTTGGTTGTTTGTTTTGCTTTCTAAATGTAACTTCTCCCTTCAGGAAGGGTTAAACATAATTCACTGTGCCGCCATCAACAACCACACTATAATTCTAGAATACATTATCAAGGACCTGCAAATGAAGGAGCTAAACAAGACGGACGGGGTATGTTGAGCCACATCACACCCGCATGTTCACTGTGTGGTATACCTGATGCTAAAGGCCGTTTATACTTCTGCGTCGAATCTACGGCGTAGCCCCGCAGACCTCTACGCGTCGCCGCGGACCTATACGCCGTAGGTCGACGTGCACCTTGAAAAAACTACGCGCCGAGGCTACGCAGACCGCCAGGGCAGCCCTTATGGTCTGCGTAGCCTCGACGCGAAGTTACAATTTTTTGAAGGTGCACGTCGACCTACGGCGTAGGGGTCTGCGGGGCTACGCCGTAGATTCGACGCAGAAGTATAAAACAGCCTTAAGACTTAACTTACCTTGCCCCTGCTTTTCCATTCTCCACACGCAGATGGGGAACACTGCATTTGCGCTGGCTGCAGAATTCGGCTCTGTGCAGATGCTAGAAATGCTAATGTCACCGCATTATGAAATGGCCACGGATAGACCAAACAAGGTTTGAATGTATCCCCCCCCCCCCTCCCCGTGCTGTTTTAATTTAGAGAAACGTGAGCCTTCCCGACAGTAACTCCGAAGAGTCATCTCTTTTCCCATGTCTGTCAGAACGGTGACACAGCGCTGCACCTAGCTGCTGGAAACGGACAGCTGAACGTGGTGTTGATGCTGCTGGCGAACTTCGAGACACGAGATGAAGTCAATATGGTAGAAAATCAATGTTAGCCACGTCGCTTTTCGCCGTCTGGCTTCATGTCCCTTGTTGTGACAGTATGTGGCTATAGGCTAATCCTCTGATGAAATAGTGACATGTACTACATTTATTACACTGCGGATGAAACCCTGGATTAGTTTTGGTGATGTCTGACGGCGTTCTAGTTTTAAATGAAAAGCACAAACACCGGAGATGATAACATCCTGTAATCTATAACATATCATGCAACAAATTATTTTCAAAAATGCGTTCAATCAGGCCCTTAGACGGTAGGCCGGGTTGAGAGGAGAAGCCCTTAAAGAGGAAACATCCGGAGTGCTAAGGTTGTTGGAGGCTTCCTCCACTTGCAGACTGTTGATAGTGTTGTGTTGCAGGCTGGCGAGACAGCCCTGTACCTGGCCACCGAGAGGGGACACGAGGAGTGTGCGAGGGTCCTTCTCCAGGCCGGCTGTAACCCAAACATCGTCACCTCTGTAGGCGCTCCCTGCCCAGAATGAACCCATATGCCAATGTCATACACATTTAAATCTCAACAATTTGAGACTGCTGCTATGTTATGTCCTTCCCACAAAACTCTTCACATTGCCCTCCAGCATCTGAACCTCAAGAGTGAAACTCTGTCCTGTGCTGCAGACCCAGAGAAGTCCTCTGCATCCCGTAGCAGAGAGGGGCGACACGTCGTTCATGAGCCTCCTCCTGGAACACAACGCCCAGCCAGACTTCCAGGATCAGGCATGGCAACAATGACTCAAGTTGATCAACATCAACGTGCAAATGGTTATGAGGAGCGCATTGGACATGCGTTACCAACGTGTGTTAATGCAAGCGCTCCGCTTTACGTTTTCTTAAGATTGACCAGACAGTTTGTGTTTGTTTAGCAACTAGAGGCTCCTCTCCATCTGGCAGTGAAGAACGGCCACATCCCTGCCATCTATGTGCTACTGGAGGCTGGCTGCAACATAAATGTCACTGATAAGGTGTGTTGCTGCAAAGTTACGCAATTGGTTTGTATTTATTGGCTCTGTTTTGTGCATTTTTGATCGCATGTCCTGACTACAAAGGGGTTGGTGGTCTTGGGAGATATGTGTGGTTAAAGGGAAACTGGTCTGCGTCCTGCCGACAGAGATCCCAGACCGTGATGCACCTGGCCGCTGAGCAGGCGAGGGTAGACATAGTGGAAATGCTTCTGAAAGCTGCCATTGACCTCAGCCTTTGTGACAAGGTAAGACGTGGTTACGACAGATGAAAATTAACCAACAGACTTTACAAACTGGATCAGCAACCTTCATGTTGGCAAATTCTCTGTGGGCAAAGCTTCAGATGGTCTATTTATCAAACAAGGAGCGCAAACTCAACAAACATTGAGGCCGTGCACAATATACACAAGATGCATGAACCCTGAAAATGGTATTCAAACAACTTTCTGAACGTTTACCGTTTTCCTGCGGAGCAGCACAAGAAGACGGCCCTGGGCGTTGCGGCCAGAGCAGACGAGGTGGTCGTAGTAGACATGATCATCAAGGCAGAGAGATATGATGCATGGAAGAAGGTGAAGTCTGCACTACATGGGGAGCTGTGCACGTGCTGTTCATAATCCAAAATGAGGGTGCCGGCAAACTAGTGATTCAATTAATCTCCGAGATGATCCATTTCCTATCGTCACATTTGGTTGAATCCACTATAATGTTATTAGAGTTGGCAGTGATTCTACTGTCAATGTGATTAAGCCTGTATTTGTTCCTCTGTAGCCTTTATGACAGTCCGCTTCGCTGCTTAGATTATGAAGTCTGTGTGTGGGGGGTGGGGCAGGTTTACATGGAGCTCTCACACCATGTCTGTGCAGACTCTGTGCTGTGTGGCCTTTCTCAAGGTCATGACATGATTTGATTGCCCTTTCAGGCACATCCAGAGCTTAATGAGAGCCTTCACAGCCAGTGTCCGCTGACGTTTAAGTTGGACCACCGTCAGGAGACCAAGCAGTTCCGGTCCATGCTCTGGCACTTGACTCACCGGCTGCTGAAAGCAGGGGACTGGAGGAAACTGGCCGAGCACTGGGACTTCACCCATGAGCAGGTGGAGGCCATTGAAGTACAGTGGACAGGTCAGGAAACCGCTGCTGCCAATGGGATTTTTCTAGAGAATTGCCATGGACGGAGTAAGAAGCTCACACATTAGTGCACGACACTTTCTCTTTGTCTCAACAACCATTCAAGGAAAATGAAATGAATGTACTTTACAGACCAACACCCTTTTGATGACCTCCATGAGTTACATACTACTAGTCACCACGAGCAGTTTTGGATCAAATGGTACACATTATGTTCATATCATTTAGTGATATGACAATACGTTTATATAATTTAGTGTAGAGTCTGAAATAGTTTTAGACGCCCAAAATTGAACTATAACCAGGGGTGCTGCCGTTCTTCATTCAGCTTGATTCGTCCTGGCGGAACGTATAATTGTCCGTGATTTTGTTCTACTATAG
>JAOPJJ010000122.1:5504513-5531790 GCA_027122795.1 Enchelyopus cimbrius
GTGTGCGCGCACATCCAGTCTGGCCTGAGCCACGAGGAGCTGAGCGTTGCCGTGGAGATGCTGTCTGCCGTGGCCGTGCTAAATGAGGTCCTGGACACCAGAGACCCCCAGGCGGTCACTGAGCAGCTCACAGACTCCCCGCTGGGCTTCAGCAACATGGACCAGGACAACCTCAACCGGTAGAAGTTGTGAAAACTACTGTGAAAAACAAAGAATAACTCCACTTAAGTCTTTTGTGCAAGAACGTTTAATAACATGTTTGCATTGTACAAACATATTTGTATGAAGTGATGCGGGCAGAGTATTAGCGGCATTTCCAAACACGTGTTTTTGTTCCTGTTTCTTCATGACCTGCCAACGCCCGGCAGGTACGCGGACACTCTGGTCAGCCTGCGGGCCGAGGCGCTGCGCCAGGGCAAGGAGTTCCTCACGTGGAACGACATCCAGAAGTGCATCGACACGGTCAACTTCCAGGTGCACGAAGAGCACGAACGTAAGCGTCCGGCGCTCTCCGTTCTGTTCCACGGCTCAGACTGCACCTCCTGCTATGGGTCGTGTCCCTGATGGGTCCCACTTCCTCTTCCTCTCCCACTCAGGCATCATTGCCATCGCGGAGATCAACGAGGCGCTGAACTCTGGGGATTACGAACAGACGCTGGAGGCCCTGCTCCTCCCCACGGCCAAGCTGAGCGGGGTGAAGCTCCCCACTGCTCCACACTACCACCACGTCCTGCTGCAGGCCAAGAGGCAGCTGTGCCAGGTAGTGGGCGCTGATGTCAGAGGCCAGGGTCTGGTGTTTGTCGTATATCATCAACAGTGTATGTCAGGAAGCTCTAAAGCTGGAAGAGTTGAAAGGTCAACAGTAAAATGTACGGTTCTTTTCTGTGAATGCCGGAGGTCACTGAAACGTGTGGGGGCTGGTAGATCTGTTCCGGTGAAAGAGTCAAGGTTCTGAGATGAGGCATTCATTTGTGGTCTCCTGGTGTATAATCTGGGCAATATCAGTAGTTATTAGCTTCACCCCATTCATATATCTGCTATGCATGGTCAAATGTCAGTGCCTCTGAAACGGCTGGGGTGCAAAGGTTCTTTGGTTCCCTGGAGAACAAAGGGGACCACAAAAGGAAAGAACGGCATGATGTCCCCACATGATGTCCCACATTGTTCTTGCTTTTACCTCACACACACACGCACATCCCACTGCGACGTCAACACAGCTGTGAACCAGGCAACCAGCGCAGCCGCCTCATATCTCCACGATGGGCCTCTGCAGCGCGACGCCGCCCGCGGCCAACTGCAGCTTGGAGACGGCCGTTCTGGACATGAGCACGCACAGGAGGGGGTCCAGGCAGCTGTGGACGCAGCACAGACACACGCTTAGCCTGTAGTAGCCGTACAGTGCGTCGCCCCCGCCCGACAGCAGGCGGGAGTAGTGGGCCGCGTGCAGCATGCCGCTGGGCAGGAAGCACGCCGCGAAGATGAGGAAGACCAGGCTGCTGACCCTGACGAAGGGCGCCCAGTCGTAGCCCGAGCGGCCCAGGTGGCAGAGGACGGCGCCGTGCGTGCACACGCACACCATGAAGGGCACCACCAAGCCCCAGCCCACCAGCGCCAGCCTGTAGGGCAGGAATGCGCGGTGGGGGCCGTCCTCCAGGGGCAGCACGTCGTGGCAGGATGTGAAACCCAGCTCCGGCAGGCGGTACGTCTGCCGTAGCAGCAGATCCGGAACCACGGCGGCGGCGAACAGCAGCCACACGGCCAGGCAGGCGGCTGCCGTCAGGCCCCTCCTGGGCAGCCTTCTGTACAGGAAGGGCCTCACCACGGCCAGGTAGCGCTTCAGGCTGATGCAGGCCACCGTGTGCGCCGAGCAGTAGATGTTGCCGTAGAACACGGCGGTGACCAGCCGGCACGCCGCCTCACCGAACACCCAGCCGTCCCCGTTGAGGTGGTAGTGCAGGCGCAGAGACAGCGAGGCCAGCAGCAGCAGGTCAGACAGCGCCAGGCTCAGGTAGAGCAGCGCGGTGGAGAAGGCCCTGACTCTCACCCGCAGGAAGGCCAGGATGTAGAGGTTGGAGGGGACGCCCACCGCCATGGCCAGGCCGTAGCAGGAGGGGATCACCCAGGCGCTGAGGGCCCCCCTGATGAACTTTGCAGCGGGGGCCTGGGGGTCCACATCCAGCTGTGGGGGGGTGGCGCCCTGGGCGGGCAGCGGGGATTTCCGCTGTTTTGCACCATTCGGTTTGGGGAGCTTCCCGCTGAAGGTTTTGGGGGTCAAACCGTGACTGGTATTGGTTTTGATCTGATCTGGGTTGTTTCCTGTTTATGGAGAGATGAGCAGATTAGGGCTTTAGAAGGTTTTTTTGTGTGTGTGTTTACGAATCACTTCTTAAATTGTTTATGCTAGTTTTTTTATGACTGCTGGTAAATTATTTTTTTCAAAATGTCAAACACTTGAAGGAGAAACATTTTGAATTGAGCCGTTAAATTAATAACAACCAGTTGAATAATGGAGTTATTGATGTTTACAAGGTAAAGGATGGCAGTAGTAACATTGAAGAGAATAAAATAAAACCTGAAGAAATCACTTAGCAAACTATGTAATGTATATTATTATAACTCTTTGTAAATTTTAATATTCTATATTCTAAATCATCAATTATTCTAAAGGGCAAGGAAAAGCGAACCACTAAAGAAGTTGCTATGTATCCACAAAACAAAACTTTTAATGACTGTAGTTCTCATGTAGTGTTCATGGCCTGAAGCTCCGCTGTCAACGGATTCTAAAAGGTTGTCTTGATTAAACTGAAGGACAGGGTAAGACTGCGTGGTGGCATTAGAAATGATCCAAGGTGTGACTTACCGTGATCCTGAAGAGTCGTCCATGCCATGAGACAGAGCAGAAATCCAACAAGCTGGGTATTGGCCATGTTGCTATCTCTCACCAGCTTTCATTGAGTTCCCTTCATGGTGATGGGTATTCTCCACTGGTGAAGTTTATCTTTGTTTTTCACTGCCGAGCTACAGTACCCCGTCCGCTGTCCGTCTCTGATGCTGTGAGGCCCGGGCTTCCTGCCGATGAGGGGATGTTTTTGAGTCTGTACGAGAGAACGAGAGGGAGAGAGACAGTACAATACATTAGACTGGTTTCCTGTTGAGGCTTGGAACTGAATTCCTCCCTGCGTCATCCATGGTTTACTGACTCAGTGGGAGTGGCTGTTTATTGTGTATAACAGAATATCGACAGCTGACTTCTGTGTAAATGTAGCTATTGCCCCCTAATCTTAGCTCTTTCGTAACAGGGTTATTTTTGGCTAGTTGTGTTATGTTTCCCTTCCCTCATGCCAAAATGTCCCATTTAAAAATAATCATGTTCAACCATGGGAAATCTGCAGGCTTAAATTAAGTCTACATTAGCTTTTATTGGTTTATACATTTACATTTAATTTTATTTTAATTCCTTCCTTCCTGAAGGTCATTTTGCGAGGGGATACACTCCATTTCTCTTTCTGGTGCTCTTCTAAAATTAGCCTGGGAAGCTTTTGGCAGGAAGTGTTTGTCTTCTGGCATCCTGTCCTTGTCCCCTCAGGCCTCACCTCTAGACAGGGCAGATGGAACTGCTCTCAGTATGTAGTATGCTGTAATTTTTCCATAGAAATTCTCGTAAAAATGTAACTCTCAAAGCCCTTTCACACAAAGTTCCCAGTGTATTCCTGGAACATTTTCAAGAGGGTTATTCTCTGGTGACTGGCACTATTGACCATGTGGCTATTTTCTTGAACATTCACATTGCCCCCTTCCAAACATGGCATGGAGGCTCCAGCAGATGGTGGTAATGCAACACTTATGGATGCCAGCCAAAGGCTAAGAGGAGCTCCACTATTTCAGAATCTCTCCAGTTTCCAGCCATTCTGCAGATTTTGGATAAATGTGCTTCCCTGATTATCATTACTGACGACACCAACAAAACCACAAAAGGGTCAAACCCTTTTTGAATTGTATTGGTTTTGTTGTTGCGGTTGTTTTGTTTTACATTCACTCATGTTTTTCTTTAAGGTTAGCAAGCTGGACAGATTAGGTTTGTTATTTAGCTTGTCCTATCAGCAGACGGAAGACGTTTGTTTTGTCTCGTCTGCAGAATTCTGGGGATGAGTCAGCAGTGCTATGGCTGGACCAGATACAAGAGGCCATACACACAGCCAATCAGGACGGAGAAGAGGTCCTTGTGTGTACGTATGCAGTCGGATGTCATCCTTTTGTCAGCCCTAAAAAAAAAAAACGTTTCCCTTCACTTCACTATCTTTACATTAGCACACTCGTATTCTGTCGTGGTTGTCATTGTTCCGGCTGATAACGTGTTCCCATACTCCTTTAATCCCTCCCTCAGTGGCGGCGGCGGTAGCCGATATCAACAGGAAGGTGGACCAGGGGGTCCCTGAGAACACATTACAGGCTCTGCAGGCCCCCAGTGCCGCCCTCAGGGGGGTGCTGTCGGAATGTGCCGGCGCCTACCAGACGGAACTGGCCCTGGCGCAGGCGAACACGGCCGGCGCAGGTAACTTGGGCCTGGCTGGTCCCTGGTACGCTTCAGGTGTTGCAATGCAGCGTGCCCAACAGCTGCCCTGCCCAACTGGCTCATTAATACGTACCGTGACCATCGCCTTGCTCTGGATAGGGTGGACTGCTGCATGGCTAAATGGTTCATTAGCCATTTGGGCGGCAGTAGCTCAGTCCGTAGAGGACTCTGCTTGGGAACCGGAGAGTCGCCGGTTCAAGTCCAGCTCAGACCATAAGTATGGAGGTGAACTGGTGGTTGGAGAGTTGCCAGTTCAGCCAGAGTCTCCAACCACCAGCTCACCTGAGCAAAGCACCTAACCCCTAACTGCTCCCTGGCGCAGCATTACGTGGCAGCCTATCACTCCACCATTGCATGATTCTCCGACTGCATGTCTATGGGCCTGGGTGTTCTTCTTCTTCTTTTTCTTTTTCTAAAATGAGTGAATAGCTTGATTGATGATATTATTATTATTAAGGTTACTGGGCATTCCATCCTTTGCACTGACTCTCCTTCAACCTGCCGCGGTGCAAAAGCCATGGTGGTTAGAAAGTGTGTTTTTCTGCTTCCTGTTCCCAGGCAGCAGTGAGGGTGTGTGGGTTCAGCACCGCGTCAAGGACTGCTATGACTTCTACTACAACCTGGAGAGTGGAGAGGGAATGTGGCTGGAGCCAGAGGGCCTCCCGCTCCGCAGGGGCCATCTCCGTAAAGAGGAGATCCAGGTACTGGTGAACTTATCATCATCATTACGCGATGGATAGGAACGAGTAATGGATCATATATCCCACTTCCAGAATGTGGTCCAGTCCGTGACGGCGGAGTACAACAGGGAACAGTTGTGGTTGGCCAATGAAAGCCTGGTCACCCTGCTTCAGGCCAGGGTCAGAGGTTACCTGGTCCGTAGGGCTCACGCGCAGAGAATGGAGTATCTACGACAACAAGAACCGCACATAGTCAAACTACAGGTACAACAGTCGAGGAAATGTGTCTCTGTGTGGATGATGACGATATTGTGTGTGTGTGTGTATAAATACAAATACGACAAAGATAAAGACTTGCTTTTATATATCTATATTTTATATATCTAATACGAGATTGTACAGAAAATAAATTATACTACCAGCCACTCATAACCACTCGCTGATACAACCTTTAAGTCACACCTTAAAGGTTGTTATCAGCGATTTTGGCCGAAACCGCGACTCTGTAGGCAGTCTATTCCCCGAGATCGTAAACAAAAACAAATGGTATTAGTAAACAAATGGCAGAAACGCTAATACAACCTTTAACACTATATTTCTGGTTGTGTTGCAGGCGTGCCTGAAAGGGTCCAGACAGAGAAAGGTGTACAAAGAAAGGTTAGCCGTGTTGCAAAGCAATGTTGGATCCGTGGTCAAGGTAATCATTTAATGTGGGAAAAGTTTTATATGAACCGTTTTAAAGCAATTTGCTGCCTGAGTGGAATGAATTACGTGAGCAGTTAAATACGGCCCAATTAAGAGCTGACACTTTTCTTCCCGTTCAGCTCCAGTCGATGGTAAAGATGTGGAGGGCCCGGAGCAAGTACACTCAGCGGTTGCAGTATTTCAGAGACCATGTGAGTAGCCCGTCTCTCTGGAACCACCCCATACCGTCGTCATCCACTTCATGCACCCACACGTCTTCTCATACGTTTTTTGGGGCTTTTGCTTCCAGGAAAAAGACATTGTGAAGATTCAGGCTTTCCTCAAGGCCAACAAGGCCAGAGAGGACTACAGAACCCTCAGTGAGTCAACTCTCCTGCCCTTACCCTAGCCCCCAGGTTATCGCACAGGTTATAGCACCCTGCCTGTTATCGTCTGGCTCATGTCTGCGTCTGCTCCCTCACAGCCGGAGCCCAGGACCCCCCTCTCTCCGTCGTACGCAAGTTTGTTCACCTCCTGGAGCAGAGCAGCCTGGACCTGCAGGAGGAACAGGACGTGACGCGTCTCCGGGAGGAAGTGGTCACCAAGATCCGGTCCAACCAGCAGATGGAGAAAGACCTGAACCTGATGGACATCAAGATCGGCCTCCTGGTGAAGAACAGGATCACTCTGCAGGTTCCTGTGACTCGGTTCTTCAGTCCTCGTGTTCATCGCCTGAACAAACAGATCGCAAACAATCTTCAACAATAACAATGTTCCTCCTCTTTCTCCTCCACAGGACGTGGTCTCCCACAGTAAGAAAATGAAGAACAAGAAGAGCAAGAGTACGGACAAGGAGGACCTGGCCGCCGGGGACCGCTATGGCATCAAGGGTCTAAGCAAGGGCAAGCGCAGGAAGCTGGAGGCGTACCAGCACCTCTTCTACCTGCTCCAGGTGAGCTCAGCCAGATCCTAGTGTCCTTCACTGCACGGTTTGACCTGTAGGGGCTCTGCTCAGCCACCACTATGCCTGCTCCCTGCTGCAGACCAACCCGTCCTACCTAGCCAAGCTGATCTTCCAGATGCCCCAGAACAAGTCCACCAAGTTCATGGACACAGTGATCTTCACGCTGTACAACTACGCGTCCAACCAGCGCGAGGAGTATCTGCTGCTGAAGCTCTTCAAGACCGCCCTGGAGGAGGAAATCAAGTGAGGACCGGCTCCGTACCTTCTGTGGACCTTCAGGGACCGTTGTGTTTGGTCAACTGATAACACGGTTCTTCTGTTGAATCGTCATTATGCAGCCTTCGAAAATGTAGTCATTTAAAATTAGTACATTTCACAAGCATATCATTTGTGGATTCAAATCACATAACCAACTATAACAAACATTAATAATAATAATAATAATGATAATAAATTGTATTTATAACGCACTTTACGTCAACTTGATGACCTCAAAGTGCTACAATGCACATGAAAAGGATAAATCAACATAAAAGACTTTAAAACTAGCAGTAAGCGTTACAATAAGTGTTAGCACAACAGTATGTTTTGTGTTGGTGAGTGTTGGTGATTCATGCTTCAAGACCTCCCGACGTGTGATAAGGTGTAGCGCTGCATAACAACAAATACTGTAACATGCATCCATTGTCATTGACGTCCCTCCGACATGAACCTCTGCGCACCCCCTCTCTCAGCTCCAAAGTGGACCAGATCCAAGACATCGTGACGGGGAACCCCACGGTGATCAAGATGGTGGTGAGCTTCAACCGAGGGGCGCGAGGCCACAACGCACTGCGGCAGCTGCTGGCGCCTGTGGTCAAAGACATCATCGAGGACAAGACCCTTGGCATCAACACCAATCCGGTGGACGTGTACAAGGCCTGGGTCAACCAGCTGGAGACGGCCACGGGGGAGGCCAGGTGAGGAACGCATCTCTGCTCCTCCAGCGGGGATTCACCAGAAACCCCTGTCTTGGGTTACATGTTGATGGTTTCCTGTTTTTATTTGAATATAAAACAAATGAAATGCAAGTGATTTTTATTCCTCCATTTGATCGGTTAACTTGTCATTCACCCTAGATACTCCATCTAAGAAACAGTAAAATTAATAAAAGAAGACATAGCTGTCCGCTCTCTGGTGGTCTGAGGTGCTGTCGCCTCTCTGAGGTGCCGTCTCCTCTCAGAGGTGCCGTCTCCTCTCAGAGGTGCCGTCTCCTCTCTGAGGTGCTGTTCCCTCTTTGAGGTGCTGTTCCCTCTCTGAGGTGACTGAGGTCTCCTCTCTGAGGTGACTGAGGTCTCCTCTCTGAGGTGGCTGAGGTCTCCTCTCTGAGGTGACTGAGGTCTCCTCTCTGAGGTGGCTGAGGTCTCCTCTCTGAGGTGCTGTCTCCTCTCTGGTGGTCTGAGGTCTCCTCTCTGACCCCCACACCCTGTGGCTGCCCTCTCAGCAAGCTGCCCTACGAGGTGACTCCGGAGCAGGCCATGTCTCATGAGGAGGTGCGCAGCAGGCTGGAGGCCTCCAGCCAGGCTCTGCGGGTGGCCACCGACAAAGTGCTCTCTTCCATCGTGTCCTCGCTGGACAACATCCCGTAAGTGAGCGGGTTTGTTTCTCTGTACGAGGATTTCTTTGTTTTTTGTTTTGTTTTTGTTCGACTTGTTCTTCACATCCACACTTGTCTCTCACAGATGTTGGAGTGTGTGGGTCTCACACTTTTGTGGATATGCTGTGTTGTTTCACTTTTTGTATTTTTACATCTTTGTTTGTTTCATTTAGAGTAAATAATTAAAAAACACTAACATTTACAATATTTTTCTATAAATCTGGTCAGACTACAATGGTTTAAAAGAAAATAAAGATAGCAAGATGAAGAATTAAGATAGAAGAATTAAGATAGCAACTGTTTAAAAAACAGTTCTCAGTGACGTCCACTAGATGGCCTCCATGTCTGCTAAATGTTAATGTTATCAGCAGGCTGATGACATTAGAAAAATACATGAATGCTTACAATTAGATGACATTTTCCCAGTTAAATGGGAAAAAAATTATATTCCTAATGCATGAAACCGATAACGGTTGTGCGTGGTGTGGTTTGTATTACATGTTTTATTTTCACCAGTAAATCATTGCTAACCGCCACACGTTTGCACATTGTTTTTGGTTTGTGTTTGATGTCCCATCATGGGGTTGTGTTGTTGCTGCATGTAGTTATGGCATGAGATTCATGGCTAAAGTTCTGAAGAACAGCCTTCATGCAAAGTTCCCAGACGCCTCAGAGGACGAGCTGCTGAAGGTACGCCCCCTCACCGTTCACTTTCACACGGACCCTTTGTTGTTATTTGTCTCTTCGTCATACTGTGTGGTAGGCCTCACAGTATGGATTCAATATCTGTTTCCCCCGATTTACCCTCAGACATTCAGAGTTGATCAAGATAAATGTTTTCTCATTATAGAAACACGACAACTTGATGAATTATTCAGCTTTTGCAACGTCCATTCTGGTCAAAGTGTGCATTCATTTTACCATTGCAAATATAAAGTGTTTATTTGCTTTTGTATTTTCACGTGTTTCATTGCGGTGATTGTGGATGTCGCGAGCCACCGATTGCACTAAAGGTCTAGAACTCTTCCTCCTCCTCCTCCTCCTCCTCCTCCTCCTCCTCCTCCTCGTGTTCTCCAGATCGTAGGCAACCTGCTCTACTACCGCTACATGAATCCCGCCATCGTGGCGCCCGATGGCTTCGACATCATCGACATGTCCGCAGGCGGCCAGCTGCACTCGGACCAGCGCCGCAACCTGGGCTCCGTGGCCAAGATGCTGCAACACGCGGCCGCCAACAAGCTGTTTGAGGGCGACACGCACATGACACCCATGAACAAGTACATCTCCCAGACCTACGACAGGTTCAGGTGAGAGCCAGGCCACAATGGACATGGAGGCAAAAATCTAACAAATGTTGAATTACACTCTAGTTTAGTTTGTACTTTAAATGTGTTTTGTGGCGGTAAAGTCCAAAGCATACAGCCTTGTTGGGACCGACACAAAATGGTATTTCTGTATGTTTTGAAGCTAGCAGAATAGATCAGATTCGTGCTCCTTGTGATTTGCTCAGTAACATACGATTTGATTCAACAAAATTTGGCAAAATTCACCCTAGGCCGAAACAGCATCTTGGCCATTTATAAATATACAAACTTTATTATAGGCTCTAGACCCAATAGCAAGACATACAACATAAAGGAGAAAAAAACTTGGTATGGCACCCATACCAATGTTTCCACAGATGGGATTGATATCTGACCGAGCTGCACCTGGGCCTTGTGAGCATCATTATAATACCATTTTGTGACTCATCAAGTCGAGACGTGAACTTAAACATCAGGTTCCTCATGAGAGTGTAAAGTGCTTAGCCCTGAGTCACAAAAAAGCTAACTAGCACTGCTACTCCTGGGCTTTTTCAGTAGTATTATAGTTCAAGCGGGCAAAAAAATTAATATTTGTCCATGTTCCAAGATAAATAGGCCTACATATAGAGAGTACTAATATATTATAATTGTCATAAAATGTTTTTGTCACAAATGTTGTAATGTGTTCAGCAAGAACTAGCTTGATACTTGGTTGCAAGCATTGGGATTGGTTAATAAGGGAAGTAGTTTCGAGGTACAGATTTATGTGTGGCCTATTCCCATGTTAAAATTACAGTGGGTGTTCGATATTGCATATTGTGCCATCTTTAATGGCACAAGTATTTCCTGCTGACGATACATTTTTATCTTGATATTAACATAACAAACATATTACACTGTCAGAACAAAAGTAAACTGAACCTCCCAGAATTACCTTTACAAGTGTTTGAGACAGCATATTTATAGACAATGTATTTAGTCACTGCTTGATAATTGCTTGATATTGTTTGGAGTTATTATGTATAGATTTCCGTTTCATTCAGTATTTTCGCTCCACCAGCACCGGGTTATTTTGGCGCATGGGTGAATGTTTAACAAAAGAATAGTTTATATTATTCACAGAATATTGAGTTGAGTAAAGTGAAACAAAACCCATTTAATGTGTCTCTGAGCTCTGCTGAACTGACGAAGAGGAAGATACATTTACATAAGAAGAGATGGGTTTTGAGCTCTTTCTCGCGATGGACTTCCACATGGTTCCCTTTGGGGAAATGGCAACAATTCACACAAATGGCAAAGGCTCCGCGGTCGACCGTACTTAAACAGCCAAAATATTCGGACCCACAAAGAAGTCCCAAAGGGCAAGACATGAGATGAAGGTGTGATGAAGCGTGTTCCCTTGTGAGGGCCGGGGAAGGGGGGCTGACTGAGCCAGCAGCAGGCAGAACGTGGGCCTTATCTGTCAGAGCATTAAGAGCTTTCAGCTGACCTCTCAGCAGAACAGTGAGATTGGTTTTACAGTAAAAGATTTGCTTTGTGGTACCTTTTTAGAATCTGTTAATTGATTTTGAGAATAATGAAAACAGATAATTACATGGAGAAACGATGGTGAACCGGGCTAATCTTTTTCACTAAATGTTTTAAACTTAAATAAATACCATGACTTAATGAGTCCAAAACATCTATTTACAGTATTGTTGGATTGGGTTCAGTTGGGTTTTTAAATTAATCGCACCAGTGCAAAGTCAATGATGGCAATAATATGTATATGAAGTCATTGTGAATCATACCTACATGATTGCGTTATGCGAGAAATTGCAGCAACTCCTGCAATGCTGTGTGTGTTCTCAAAGTTTGAGAAATTGAGCGATAGCTTCGTGAAACTTGTTGATTGTGAAAGTTGCTAAAGAAGGCTTTCCTGCTCAGGCCCTCTCCAGCGTGGGACTGGGAGTGTCAGGCTGGGCTGACCCTGTCACCTTTTCCCCATCCGGCAGGCAGTTTTTCCAGGCGGCCTGCGACGTGCCTGAACCAGAGGAGAAGTTTAACGTGGACGAATATTCTGACATGGTGACGCTCAGCAAGCCCATCATCTACATCTCCATTGAGGAGATCATCAACACTCACTCGGTAAACAACACGTCTCCTAGCCACCTGGAATACAAGGAAAGATCGCATGTCCTCCCTTTATGTCCCCTTCCCTGTAGTCCATTTATTTTAGCAGCATTTTTCTTTTTCTCAATATTTTGTTTGAAATTACCTGTACACCCCGACAGCAATCAATTAATCAAAAGTTGTTTCAGATAAAGGAAAATAATCAGGTCTCCGTGGCTTTTGTAGGCCTGTAAATAAATGCCCGTCTGGTCATCAAAAGAAGCCATGCCATAGTAACTTGAAACCAAATGAACCTATACATATTAGTGACATTTTGCAGTTTATCAGGACTGTACCATCACATTGTGTGTCACAAAAAATTATGTTTTTCAAAGCAATGGTTTGACCCCCTGGGGGCCCTAAGGGACACTTCAGCGTTTACAGATATTCTCATGTCCTCGTCCTCACTCGACCCCAACATAACAGAACCCCCCCTCCATGCTTTGTTTTCAAGCACCGCGTCCCAGCCTTGATCTTGAGCCCAGAACAAAAGGTCATGCCTTTGTTGACTTTGTTTACATGGTGTTATTAGGATATTGTGGAAGAACAGTCACCTGTTGTAGTGACGGTTCCAGAGGGATCATCTATCTTATGACAGCTGTAGTTTTACAAAGCAGGGAAGAGATAAACGAAAAGATGAATCCTTTGTTTAATGAACCAACCGTTCTTGTTTTGTTTAATAGGCATGGTTGCATTATATCGCCCTAGCAACATTTTTAGAATCATTGTTTTATAATATTATTAAGTAGTGATTTTTGGTTTGCTTTTATAGAGAGTGACATGGTTACTGTCGAGGTGTTCAAACACAACTTGCCCATCTCATTTCTCTCTGTTCTATGTTTTTTGAATGTTATGTATTGTATTATTTGTGATGCACTGCTATATGAATGAAGTGTCCTAACATAGAATGACTGGTTGTTGTTTAGCTGCTGCTGGAACACCTGGGGGCCATCGCTCCAGACCAGGCCGACCTGCTCCATGAACTGCTGCAGGACCTGAGGGGGGTCCCTGATGTAGAGGCTCTACTAGGTCTCACACACACACACACACACACACACACGTTGTAGTGCTATATCAGTTGTTACTTTGCATTTCCTACAATTTTCTAATACATTTTGATAATGTTGTTGCATAAGTGTGTGTGTGTGTGTGTGTGTGTGTGTGTACATACTGTATACTAAGACTGTCTCCTTCCAGGTGAGGGGGCGGTGGACCCCAGCGACTCAAACCGAGAGACCGCCCTGAGCCAGCTGGCCAAGACAGAGATCTCCCTCACCCTGACCAGCAAGTTTGAACTGCTGGGTGGAGACGACCAGGACCTGAAGAGTCTCATGACAAAGTGTGTTCCTCTCCATCACTCAAGTCATGGGGGAGGACCCAGTGACTCCATGATATCCTAACTTGTTTCCATGGAATGATAGCGTGGTCTGGACTGAAGAGAGAAGTTATTATAGCTGCTGCTGCTGTGTATTTATAGCAGCTGTTTGGCGCTAGTAGATATCACTAGGGGTCACATGGTTTGTGTCTTCGTAGCAATGCTATCATTTCCTTAGAGCTTTGGTGGTTGGGGTTATCTCGCCTTTAAAGATGTGTCCATTCCTAAACAGAATTTTACCATTGTTCATGTTGATGAAATTCATTGTTCAATGTTTTCAGTCTCAAATCATTTATGAATTGTCCCGATGGGGCCTTCATTAAGTTGGGCTATGAGCATTTCATGAGCTGTATTGTGCCTGTGATTTCCACTAAGTGTGTTTGGAGGTTAAAGATGAGATAAGAGATTTGGTTGAGAATTTTTTTTAAACCTGAAATCAGTCACAATATTCAACTTCAATTATTTAGGAACATATTGATACTTTAGTTTTGCATCTGTTGGAGTGTATTCATGTGGTATCCTGTGTATCTGTGGTTATGTTCAGGACCAAGAAGCTGGTGGTGGATGTGATCAGGATCCAGCCTGGCGAGACCCTCACCCAGACACTGCAGACCCCTGCAGCGGCTGCCCAGGTGATCTCTGCCTTCTCTCAGACTGTGTGAAAGATTGGGTGGAAGTGTCCTCTGCATACTGGTGAACCATGAAGTAAAAGTCTTGTACAGTATATGGTTCAAGGTGCAATTATGTTGAGGGGGGCGAAAAAAACATTCAAATATGTAAATGTTTTTTTTTTCGCTAACATTTGTCACATTTTAACATATCTTTTTTTAGCTTTTTTGATTAATTTTGGTTCTACTTTAAAAAGATATTGCATATATATATGCAAAAACAATTCAATATGATCAATAACGGGTGCGAGGGTTGCGTTGAGTGAGCCGCCATGTGTCTCAGTCCCCATGTTATGGGGAAGTTATGTTTTTATCCCCATGTTATGTTATGGTCCCCATCCAGGAGTCTGAGCATGCCCAGATGGTAGAGCGCCGGGCGCTGCAGGACGCACAGACGCCCGAGGGTCTGAAGACCAACCAGATGGTGCTGGAGGACGGACAGCTGCCTCTGGAGCAGAAGAAGAGAAAGATCCTGAGAAACCTTCGTACCCTGGAGCAGAGTGGCTACGTCGCCAACGACAACGCGCACCAGGACCTCATCAACGACATATCAAAGGTGAGACATCGCTTGGCTCTCTAGCGCCTCCTGTGGTTTGGGAGCACGGGGAGCATAACCAATGCTCGGTTCCCTCCTCTGCATGTGTGCAGGACATCCGCTACCAGAGACGCTACCGGCAGCGGAGGAAGGTGGAGCTGGTGAAGCTGCAGCAGACGCTGGCGGCGCTCAACTCCAAGGCGGACTTCTACCAGGAGCAGACCAACTACTACGACACATACATCAAGACCTGCCTGGACAACCTCAACCGGACGTGAGTTCTTACCCTTGTGTTTGTTTGCTCTGTGTGGCAATCATGAGGTCCAGTCTGTTTGTGTGTATACCTAACGTTTGTTAGCATCACTTCTTAATTTTTTCTTTCTCTGGTTTGTTTTTTGTGCGCTGCCCCTAGTAACACGCGGAGGTCCATCAAAGGGGAGCCGAAGGGCAGCAAGAAGATGAAGCAGCAGTCCCTCAAGTACACGGCCGCCAGGCTGCACGAGAAAGGAGTCATACTCGAGATCGAGGGACTGCAAACCAACCAGTACGTTTAGCTGCCCTTCTCTCGGGAACTGGAGAAGAAACCCAAAGCTAACCTTTTGATCATGTTTTGATCAAGTTTCCCTATTTTCATGGCCAAATTAATCATGAAGAAGAATTCCTCAGGTCTTATATCCGTAACTGTTCAAGTCGAGAGACAACTAAAAAAGAGGCAAAAGAGGGCAACATTTTTTTTTATTTCCCCATCTTCTCTACTCTGTCCCTTCCTACATTTCTCTGCCATTGAGAAGGGTTTCATACATGCACCTGTGATTGACAAGCAGAATGGAATTCTGAACCAATCACAGGAGGGATGCCATGATTAAATGAGCCTTGTGCTCATTTAAGCTCTGATTTAATTAGCTCATACAGAGGCAGACAAAGACATCTCTAAACATATATATTTGCTGCACATTTTTTATCAGTAGGTGAGGGACTATGGCATTTGTAACACTCAAATAATAGCTCCTAAATCTTACCTACAGAGACTCTTTATATGTAATCTGTAGGCCAACTATGGTTTCCTGTTACCTTCACCGTTTTTACAAAATTACTTTAAATGATATTATAAAAATGAAACTCATTAACCCACAACTCGAATAAAAGAGATCCGTCTTCCTCTCAAAGTGTTCAAACAATGTGAAACAGGGTCATTGTTCAGGTCTTAATGTCATACTATTAAAGGATCTCATAGACAATGTTTTAAATATCAAAATAACTCAATTGTGTTCCCCTTTTTTCATTTGAAATGTTTTTTCTCTTCAGGTTCAAAAATGTCATGTTTGAGATTGCGCCGAGCGAGGAGGTTGGGGATTTTGAGGTCAAGGCGAAGTTCATGGGAGTAGAAATGGAAAAGGTCCAGCTTCACTTCCAGGTAAAACACACTGCTTGGCGTCTATCTTCATCGAATAATGGATATTTTTCCTTTTGGTAAACATTCATATCACCTCATGTATATCAAATATAATGGTGAAAATGCAAAACTCTTAGTATTTGCTGAATAATATAACTCCATGAAATGTATTATGTATGAAGGATTGATTGGAAGGAATTTTCGAAACTGCCAGCATTGTTTTAAATCTTCTGTGTTTCCTATGTCCAGGACCTACTTCAGTTACAGTATGATGGGGTCGCCGTCATGAAGATGTTCGACAAAGCCAAAGTCAATGTGAACCTTCTCGTCTTCCTCCTAAACAAGAAATTCTATGGAAAGTGAGGGGGGACCAAAGACATAGAATAAATATTTGATATTTTAATGTGCCTTGTGACAGTGGAGCAGAGAGTGAATGTGTGTGGAGTTTGACAGATATGTTGCACATGGAATTGCGTCAGGCGTTGGGCTGGGGAACCATACTGCTGTTATGCTTCACCCTGATTTGCTTATTCACTTTAAACAAAAATATGTTAATTAGCGTATTGCATTGTCTAATTGCATATCTTATTGTTGTGTGTTTTCTGTTAGATTTTTTTTTTTCCTACAGGGTGATTGTAAATGTGACATGTATTTTAAAAAGTAGACCTGCAATTGTAGGCTATGAATGTTTTCTATGTTTAAGCTGTTCAGAAAAAGGTTGTCCTGTGGAAAGAAAAAAAAAGTATACACTGAATCTCTAGTTTTCACCTGAATTGAAAAAGGATTTAGCAGAAATGGCCCCGTAACTGCGTTGACCACTGATGTTCAGTAGTTTACCTGTGCCTTTTAATTCAGAAATTCATGTCATTTTTATAAACAAACTTTTCTAAATTAAAAACGTATGTGCTGGAAAATTATTATTTAGGTAGGCAAAAGGTGTATGTGACAAATAAACTATTTCTCTAATATGTTATTTAGGTGCTAATAAATTACAAATATCTATATTGAAGTCTCCTTCTCCATACATGACCTTTGTTTCATTTTGTGGTTCTTATTTCACTTCCAGTCACTCTGTCTGGCCCCTGCGTCACGGAGGGGGCGTGGCAGGGAGAGGAGGCGAACTTTTTGTAAACTAAAATATAACATTGCTTGGAGCAGTTAAGTTCACTGGTGTTTCACCAATATTGCATTAAAGTAGAAACAACATGTTTCAGACGATGGCGATATGTGCATTGTGTTTTCTGCAAACCTCTGCATTTATTCATCATAACGGTAAGTTCGCTCAATTTAAGTCGTTTGTTAAATTAACTTCAATGTGCAATTCATGAGCATAGTGATGGTATTTGCATGTTTAGATCCACCTCCATTGATTGATTATGTGTTGGCTAGGCTCCATGCCCTTGCTCAGGACATTTGCTGCGCACTATGTCAGGGTCCCTGATGAGCCAATAGAGCCCCCCCCGGACGACCTGGATGGCTCGAGCGGGGATGCAGACCCCTGCTCAGGGATGGGGCCCCCACCAGTGGAAAACCAGACCCCACGCCACCCTGCGAAGAACCACTACCAGGTCTCCACCGAGGCCAAAAACTCCCTCCAGGGGAGCATCTCCACTGTTCTGGTCCCCACGGTCTACACCCTCGTGTTCCTCGTCAGCGTGCCGCTCAACCTCGCCGCCGTGCTGCTGTTTCTGCGGCGGAAGCGTCCGAGGAAACCCGCAGTGATCTTCATGCTGAACCTGGCCTTGGCAGACCTCCTCTTCGCGCTTGTGCTTCCCTTGAAGATCTTCTACCATTACTACGGGAACCACTGGGTGTTCGGGTCCGCGCTGTGCAGGCTCGTGACCGCGGCCTTCTACGGCAACATGTACTGCTCGGTGCTCCTCGTGACGTGCATCAGCGTGGACCGCTTCTGGGCCGTGGTCTACCCCATGCACGCGCTGACGTGGCGCAGCCCCCGGACGGCCTCCGCGTCGTGCGCGGCCACGTGGCTGCTGGCCCTGGGGGGTGCGGCCCCGCTGCTGTGCTCGGAGCAGGTCTTGCACCTGCCGGACCTGGGCATCACCACGTGCCACGAGGTGCAGGACGCGGAGCGGCTGCGCGCCTTCTCCCGGTACGTCTTCCCGTTCTACGCCGCCCTCTTCTTCTTCTTGCCGCTCTGCGTCACCACCGCGTGCTACGCGCGCATCGTGTCGGCTCTGGCCGCCGCCAACGTCAACAACCGCTCGCGGAGGAATCGGGCGGGAGCGATGGCGGTGGCCGTGCTGGTGGTGTTCGTCACCTGCTTCGCGCCCTCCAACGTTGTCATGGTGATCCACTGCGCGCAGCTCGCGCGCGACGCGGCCGCCGACGCGTCCTACGAGGCCTACCTCCTCTCCACGTGCGTGGGCACGCTAAGCTGCTGCCTGGACCCCCTCATCTACTACTTCGGGTCGTCCCGGTGCCAGAGGCAGGCGCTGGCGCTGTTGACGTGCCGGGGCCTGGCCGAGGCCTCCCGCTCGGGCAGCAGGAAGCACACACAGAGCACCAGGTCCACCGAGATGGAGAGCCTACAAGAGTCCACCTTAAGGGACCGCTACGGGAGGAAGCAGACGACCTGAGGCGATGGACAGAATTTAGAGGAATTAGAGGCAGGAGGATCAGCGGTCACAGCTGGGATTAGTCCTCATTTCAATGATTAGCATCAGGCCTTTCTGTTTGAAGTCACTGTCTATGGCCCAGAGAGGGTCACGTTGGTGATGGAGCCTATGGCTCGATATGAAAGCCACTTTCATCTGCTGGGTTGTGACCATGGCAACACCGTTTCGACACTGATGATCGCCTGACACGTTGCAGTAGAGACAGAAACGGAACACCTTCCACTTAAAATGCCCAAATGTTTTTTGGCATGGAGTACCTTTTTTTGTAAACGCCCGCAGTTTACATCAAATGCGCATTAAAGCAAGCAAAGGAAAGGAACACGTCTGCGTAGCCTACAATAGACACAATTGAATTTTAAAATGATGTACAAGGAATAAAGTGATCAATTATACACTTTTATTGAATCCGTTGTTAATAAGCCGATTAATTCGGCGTTGAGATACATTGATATACGACAGTATTATTTGGTTGGCAATCAAAGCAAAGCAAATATACTTTTTACTTTCCTTCTGTTTTCTTATACGGCATGTTCTTCTCCGTGTCACCCTGTTTTATTCCCTGCTCTCCTTGTCTTTGCACAGCTCTGGAAAAAAGGAGAACATTTTCGCAAATATTACAGGCTCTTGTGTTGCATACCAGCAGCGGTTATCAACAATCATTTTTATTGTGCAACCAACACCCTGTGGTGACGTCGGGAATAATGTAGCCTATTCTATGGCAGTGGTTCTATGGCAGGCTGAGTAGCCTACCCCCATCAACGGCGCAAAAAAAAGTTTTGGGGGAAAAAAAAGAAAATGAACATAAATAATGTAGGCCTATTTGCGTTCTATTTGGCAGTGTAAACATCAACATTAAAAGGCTGCAAATACTAACATTTATTAGTATTTGCTCTCTTGCTCACTAACTTCACTAACTGAACTGATTTTATTAACGTGGGATTATAGATATACATTTTCTGAGTACCCCCTGCAGTACTCCAAAGTACCCCTCGGGGTACACGTACCCCCATTGGAGACCTGTTCTATGGGAAGTCAGGTTGTGAACATATATATGCAATGAGAGGATTATTCTACCAAATATACATGAATACAATAGGAATTGAGGGAATTAAGGCACTGACCTGTTTTGCCATCATAGCTGTGGTAATTTTCTGGAAAGTTCAAACATTGAACTTGTTTCTTGAAGATTTCAACATCCTTGGCATCAATTTTTCCCGTCCTTGCTAAAAGAATTGGAAACATAAACAATAAAAAAGGAAACACAGGCACAATTGGAAATAGGTCAAGGAAGCAGCGCTGTTATTATGTTGTTATGGTATAGGACTTACTGTACTGCATGATGAATCTCCCGGTTGCGTCTCCATTCTTGAAGGTGTCCGTCCACAGCAGGCAGTCAGGGCATGTGTGGAGGACGTACCCTTTATGGTTCGACAGGTTCTCTTTGGAAACAACACCGCAGATGAATTTGTAAATCCTTTGATCATTTAAAATTGCACCACTTGTACGCTGTGAAAGTAGGGCATATCTATTAATTTGATATTGTATTCTTGTACTGTTATATAAGTGTTTGTACTTGAGGCCCCAAGAAAAGCTATGTTATAGTAGTGTTATTAAGTGTCTGTAAAATAGGCCCTAAGGGAAGTTATGTGTGTTATTAGTGTTTGTACTATAGGCCCTAAAGTGAGTTATGTTATCGTGAGGTTATTAGTAATTGTAATTGTTTGTACTGTAGGCCCTTTGGGAAGTTCTAGTAGTGTTCGTAAACGCTACTTACTGCGAAATGTTGTCGCAACTCCTGAGACTGTTCCATTCACCTCTCCATAGATGCAGCGATTACTGAAAGGTCACAAGTACACATCATCAACATGTGATGAAAAAAGTGTATATTTAGGACACAATGTGTGCGAGAACAACAGGAGAAATAGATACAAAGGAAATCATGTTGTTTCCAGATGTTGCTGTTATACCATTGCATAGGATTCTACAATATGAGCGATAACGTGACGCCACTTACTAACAGTGATCGCCCCACCGCAGAGTCACCCGCTGGCTGTCCTGCGTGGGGGACAGCTCTATCCAGGAGCTCTTCACGGTGTCAAGCGCCTTGCGGTACGGCATGGGGTCCCCAGACCCCATCACATACACCCACTTGCCAAAGACCTGCGTGAGCATTTGGTAAGAAGGGAACAGAATGTGTGTAAAGTGTAAAAACCCAGTGATCCCACGGATCACATCTTTCTCAACTGCCATTTGCATGAGTCACATTTTGAAAACTAAAACACTTTTTCTAAAAGCCTCCCTTACCAGCGTGGAGTCCTCTGGTATGTACGGTTTGACCAAGTCCTCGCAGTCGGGTGCAAACGCGGCGCCTAATGGCATGAGTGCCAAGAGCATCAAAGCAACGCAAGCATGCATCTTCAGCTGAGCGATGAGGAGATCAACAGAGAGGAGGAGAAGCCAGAACACCCAGTCCCAGCGGAGCCAGAAGAACTCCTTTAAGTTTGTTTACTTAAGAGGTTTGGCGGTTCTGATATGGAGTAGGAGGGAGATGAGGAGGGAGGGAGTAGAGGTCTAGGAGGAGGGAGACAAGGAGGAAGAAGAGGGTGGGAATGGAGAATGGAGAGGATGTGGAAAGGAGGAAGAGGATGGAGGAGGAGAATGGTGAATAGGGGGAGGAGGAGGCTGATGAGGAGGAGGACAAGGGGGGGAAGAGGATGAGGGTCATGATGATGAGGAGGAGGAGAAGGTTGATGAGGAGGAAGAGGGTGCTGAGGACAAGGATGACGAGGGTGGTAGAGTAGGATTAAGACGAAGGCGGTGGTGATGAAGTGGAGGGGGGTAGTGAGGTGCACGATGAATAGAAGTAATATAAACGTCTAGAAGAAACAAACCAAAAGTCGCCTTTCACGGACCCCACAGATTTCTCCACCTCCTTTGGGCGCCTGGCATTGTGGGCTGCCATAGCTTCTTGCTCTCGCCCTGGAAGAACTCGGCCCGTTGCCATGTTCTTCCATGGTCCCACGAGGTATTCCAAAGCACTCCCCGCTGCAGCCTTTCCCCCCCTTTGTGTTGAGGTGAGGGACTGCAATTTGGAGACGCTTGGCCACCTCACTTTGTTCCAGCACTGTTGATGCTGATGTTGCCCGGCAACCCTCCATCCATGACTGAACGCGTTAGCGCTGAAAGTTAGAGCTGAGAAGCATGACGTCTGATCTGCTCACTTTAAGAGCGATTTCACATGGATGTCAACAATACTGTAATACATTTAAAAAATCCACCAAACACAAAGCGGGGATTAATGTTCCTTTATTCTGTGTACATCTGTAATAATCCTTCATTCATCCACAGAAGTCATCTTTCAGAACATACAACTAGTGCACACAAGTTTTCCAGTTCAAACAAAACCTCTCCCAACTCAAGGATCGGTGTCTACTTCCTTGCATTTACATGACATTAGCCAAACAAAACTAAAACCAAATATTCCCGGATACTCATATGAGTGGCTAGCCACTAGTCAAATATAACTCTTACTGACATGCTCCCATGAGCCATGGTCTATCAGTCACTAGTCATTGCTACAGTGGTTAATCTATCATGTTGGTTTGCTGGGGGGGTGGGGGCGTATTAGGCTTCAGGCGCACTGGTTTCCTCTTCCTCTGGAGCAGGTAGCTCAGGATCAACGACGGTGAGTTCCTCAGTTGGTGTAGAAACCCTATCATCTGTGCAAAGATCTGAGAGAGAGAGACACAGAGACAGAGAGAGAGAGAGAGATGATTGTTTGTACTCAACAGCAGCACCCACCATGATGCAAAACTAAAAATATTCTAAACAAACAACAGATTTGTTAGGTAAACAAACAAAACGCAAATCTTCCAGCAGATGGTGTGCTCATGGCCTCTGCTGACCTGCGCCTCCATAGTGGAATTCAGGGAGGAACTTCAGGCACTCGGCTTGCTGCTTGAACTTCTCCAGCTCACTCTGCACCAGGTCCCCACTTCTCGCTGTTTGGGAGCGAGAAAGAGAAAGAGAGACAGATAGAGAGGGAGAGAGACAGATGGAGAGTGTGTGTGTGAGAGAGAGAGACAGATAGAGAGGGAAAGAGCGAGAGGAGAGAGACAGAGCATTGTTTCGTTACACAACAATAGCGAGTAGCAGAGACAATCAGAACCAACGGAGGACAGCAGGGGGCTCACTGAAGAGGAAGAGGTAGCGGCCCTTGGTCTCTCCGTCAGGGAGCAGGGTGGTGTCTTCAGAGAGCATGCAGTCGCCGCAGGTCTCGAAGTACTTGCCCTCGTGGTAGGACGTGTTTCCGTTGATGTTGACTGTGAAAAGGAAGAGTCAGTGACTTTTTGCCGATCATTCTCATGGGTTTTTCGATTGAATTGGTTCAGCTAGGTAAGAGTCTGGAGAAGAAGGTGCTCCAGGGTGCGTTGATGACTCACACGTGGTGTGGCTGGTCATCCCGGAGATGGTGGCATTGGCGATGCCCTGAAGGCACTTGCCGTCATTGCTACGGAAAGGAAAATATTGAATACACATTCATTTAATAAAAGGCTGATTTATGAGGTGCAAAAATGTGATTGATATGAATATCAATAAATAATATGTAAATACTAATATGCAAATGAATGTGTCGTATTTTTGTGAGAGGAGAGAGAGAGGAAGAAAGGGAGAGAGATTGATATGGGTTCTTACAGGCGGTCGGCCCAGTAGAGTGTCATGACTCCATTGTCTGTGGAGGCTGACAGATCCACCCAGGAGCTCTTCACAGTCATCAGCTGATCCTTCAGGCCAGGCTGGTCCCACGAAGCCACATGAAGCACCCATTTCCCATAAACCTGAGACACACACGAACGGATCCGTGTTTAGACATTTACATTTAGCATGTTTAAAGCATACAGAAAATACGTCAATGCACGTCTCTTGTGAAACGGTGCTCATCGTTACAATTATAATGTTAAATAGTAGCAAAAAAATGATATCGATAAAAAGAATATAGACAGATAGCTAGTCAATATTGTCAGATTGAAGCGGAGCACAATGGATGTGCGCTATAGCTTCATGCTTCTGAGCGCTGTTTAAGATAGGACCAATACTTACAGGGCTGTGGTTGTCCAGACCCAAGGGCTTCACGAGTTCCTCACAGTCCGGCCGGGATGCGGCGCAGAGGGAGGTCAGGGCCAGAAGAGCTACAGCAAGCTGTGCAGCCATGGTCGGATTGGAAGTGCGTATGGGAGCAGGGATGTTGTGTCAAGGACCTGCCAAAGTGCGCCTCCTCTCTCAAAGTCACCAGGGGAGGTTTTCCATAACAGTGGGCTGGGCCAAACACGCATAAACACACATGCGCGCAGGCGCGCCGCGCACACACACATACACGCCCGCACGCAGCCAACGACGCACACGACGCGCACGCAAACACACACACACACACACACACACACACTCTGACAATGATTTGTTTGCATACCCATGGAAACTGGGTAATGTGGACATGGATTAGACATGGCTGATGACTCCCTTCTATCACAGATATATCAAGTCTTGGGTTCCACTCAGCATGGGCCCAGTGTCACTCCATTATGTAACTCTGAGGTTCAGCAAGTGGAAGAAAGGCGGAGTAGATCATGACATCTCTCAGCATGTGAATAGCCTCTCTTGACACACATACACATACACAAAGGAATTAAGAAAGGGTTGGCCAATAGAATACTAAATGAGCTTCTCTGTAAAGCACATTGGTCTCTGTGTAACCCTGGATCGAAAATGTATTTAAATTTGTTTCCCCTTTGTGTCAAGTTACCCCTGGGCCTGTTTTATGTATTGACCTTATTTAGCTTATTTGAATGCAGGTCTCCTTCAGACTCTGATGAGGAAACTTCTTGAGGTGGATAACATGCTAAAATGCATGTGAGGCTTAGCATGTTGCACTGTGTGTGGGGACACGGACAACAGGAAGTCACTCAATGATCACATATAGGGTACATTCTTTTTTATTCATCTCTTTGTGAATGAAACAAATTTCAGAAAGAACAACAGCTTCTACAGATTCACATTCAACTGGCTTTTATTCGTCTTCTTTCTGCGCTTTCTCATCTTTCTCCTCCGGGCACAGATCTGAAACACAGGAGGAGAAAAGCACACTCTGTGAGTTCCTTCCTGTGAGTTTGCGTTGATTATACAGCGACGGAACTTCGGAGGTCTCCAGAGGTCATGGACCTACATAATCAACCAGGCAGAGTTCAAATGTAAGTATTGTTTGTTTGTTCAAGACATAGGGAGCCGCATCTCACCTGTGATGCTGCCCATGTGCAGGCCAGAGGTGAAGTTGAGACAGGCGGCCTGCTGCTTGAGGACCTCCAGGTGGGCTGGAGGCAGTGTCCCGGCTCTGGCTGCTCAGGGGGTTAGAGAGGGGACAGGGTTTCTGGGGTCAGCTGGTGTTGTAGTGGTATTTGGGCTGAGCCATAGCTCACTTGTGTTCTGGATCGATCGAGACCACGGTTACTCAACATGTTTTACTTGAAACGTCTTAAATTTTTTATTGTGCAGAGCAAACATTTAAAAACAAATCTGCATGTGGCAGCCGAGCAAGGGCTGCAAACCACTTACTGAAGAGAAACAGAAACCTGACGTCCTCTACCCCAGGGGTCCTGGTGGTGTCAGTCCACAGGAGACAGTCGGGGCACGTCTCCAGGTGCTCTCCATCATGGGTGTAGGTCTGGTTCTCGTAGGTATCTACGATGGCGACATGCGTGTCAGAGAGGCTCCTGCGCTACTGAGTGTGCTGGAGCCGGCTCCACAGAGATCATACTCACAGGTCATATGGATCCTGTTCCCTATGGCGCTGACGTTAGCCTCCAGATGAACGCATTTTCCATTGCTGCACAGACAAGGGATGCAATTATTCAGAACACATGTTACTTTAACACTATTTTTAACATATGAAAACTAACGCGTTTTTTGCATTGGTTCCCATTGCGAACATTGATTGACTTTGCTCAGCGGTCAAGTCCTCACATTCGGTCTGCAATCTCCATGGTTGTGGGACCGCCGTTAGGTAAGTGCGTTGGATTGATCCAGGAAGAGGAGACGCTCTTCAGTTTGGCCAGAGATTCCTCTGAATCTGTGGTCCCTGCGTAGAAAATCCATTTCCCCAAAGACTAGACCCATGAGGGAAAAAAAAACCCACCCCACATTCCCCCCACATTTCATTTAGAGATCTCATATCATATTTCAGTCCACTGACCTACAAATGGAATTCAAAGAGTTTATTTTTAAACATCTAGAAGAAGATCTACTCACCGAGCTGAGGTCCAGCAAGGGTTTGACCAGCTCACCGCAGTCCGGTTCGGAGGCAGCGGCGAGGCAGGCGAGAGCGAGCGCGGCCAGGACCATGTGGGGAGCCATGCTGAGCGCCATGAAGGAGAGGAAGATGAGGAGGACTGTTGCTCAGCTCTCTGGGACCGGCCTTATATACACGTCGTGAAGCCATGCCTCGCCCAGAGAGGACAAAGGAAGAAGAGATAATATTTATTGTATTTTGCAAGGAGACATAGGTGGTCTTGTTGTTCTGACCTTGGTTAATACACGCTGTCCTTAGACGGTTTTTTTGTTATTGTCTTTCAGCGTTTGATCTGGCTCTCGTCACAGCATGGGGTAAACTTGTCTCTTTTCCATTCATCACAAAAGCTTGGTTCTGCATGGATAAAGTTGAAAGTTATTTGAATAATTTGAATAATAATGGATTGCATTAATATGGAGATTTTCAAGACACCTCAAGCACTTTACATAGTTTGTGAGTAGTAAATAACACCTCGCCGTTTTGAGGATTTGCACCTGTCCCTCAAATTGATTGACAGGTCAAATTGATTGACAGGTGGGAAACCCAGTTTTGAGGAATTTCACCTGTCACTCAAATTGAGTGGCAGGTTTCTAGTCTTTGATGAGGGCAGAATCACGCCATGGCTAGCAACAGGCACATGACAGGTCTGATGGTGTTGTTTCCCCCTCCTCCTCCTCCTCCTTTTCATGCCCAAGGGTCTGAGACAGCATATTTGGTGGGAAAGTGGGGGTGGTAATGATCGCAAGGTGGGGTATTGGGGTCTCTAGTTTCCTCCTCCTCCTCCTCCTCCTCCTCCTCCTCCTCCTCCTCCTCCACCACTTTCTTCCCAGGGGTCTGAGACAACACATTTGGCGGAAAAGTGGGGGTGGTAATGATCACAAGGTCGGGTATTGGTGTCTCTAGTCTTTTGTTGGTGTCTTATGTCGGGGAGAACCACAACCACCTAGCAACAAGTGGGGGGGGTGTGTTGGCAGGATCGTGTATCTATTACATACTTGTTGAAAAATATTTTAAATGGTTGAATGGTGGGGGTATCCTAGCACATTTTATAGAGCATACATCGGATCAGAGACTCTTTTCTCCTCAATATGGACAATGAAATGCTGAACCTTCAAGATGGTGCGAGCGATATACCCCCCTCAGGTACGGGGGTCGTTTCTGCCATAGGCCTACGGTCGACAAAATCTCTATGGCTTGAGGCCTGGGTGTCCCTGATGCTCCAAACGAGAGGGGTAATACCCCTTTGAACACTTGAGGTAACCCCCTCAGGAGAGGGACAGGGGTATAAAGGACTTTGTGAAACTGTGTTCTGGGCTCACACTACTAGAGTAGCCTCTTG